>SSHR01002473.1:0-10348 GCA_006518225.1 Fusarium neocosmosporiellum
GGGGGGGGGGAACAAAAAAAAAGCATGGGGTCATCTTACGTGGTGCATGACGATAATCTCCCGGGTTCCCAGCATCTGCTGAGAGATCAAGATGGAACGCAGAGCTTCAACAGCGCGGCCACCAGCTAGAAAATAAAGTGTCAGACTCGGTAATAACAAGACAGGCACAAGAACGGACCATTTCGAATGACATGGGCGTCGCCAAGATCCAGCCCTAGCACCTTGGCTGGGTCGAGTCGCGAATCCATGCAAGCCACTATTACCACCTTGCTGCGCAGTCCGTTGTCAGCCCTTGATCCATGTCATAATTCACTCTGGTAGATCTCATACCGACGGGGCGGCGAGGGCAGGTGGGCCTCGTTGAACGTAGCCACATACTTCTTGTTGGCAGCCTCAAAGTCGGACTTGACAGAGGAAGAGAGGAAGTTTGACGAGGGGATGATGGAAGGCATGCTGGGCAGAGGTGGATGGGGCTCTGGTCTCTTGAAGAGGGAGGAGAGGACTCGGTCAACCAGGGAGAGGAAGTGTGGCATCTCAGCTGTTGTTGGGTTGCGTCCCGTCCAAGGCCTTTTATTGTTGATGTCTTGGGAGGCTGGGCCTCGTACGAAATATCAATATATACACGTTTTCTGATATCTCTATCCGTGGTGGCGTTTTCCGTTGATCCGAGTGTGTGTGTGCCGTCACCCTTGTCCACCCTTCTCAACACAACACAACACGGAGGGCCCCGACGAGGGAGATGGAGATACCCCTCACACCTATGCCGGGGCAATCTTTCACATTCTGGGGGCAATTGGCTAGCTTCGGATAATAACACAGCGGTGGCCCATATCGTGCCATGCCAGAGACATCCAGGTCTGGAACCGGATGCATGGTGGCCCGCACCACTATCCAACTATTTGGCATCTGCATATCCATCCCCCCCCCCCCTCCATGGCACCATCCATCTCGGCGATAGCCTCACTCCGACCTCGCTCTACGACCGACTAGGCGATAAAATCCGTTCCCAAGAATCCATGTTGAAACGTCAGCTCTGCCCAGACAAAGCCACAACTGGGTCATTCCGGCGCCTGGTTGGGCAGGTCGAGGCCAAGATGCTGGGCCACAGGCTGGGGGGGCCTATACCAGCGCCAGATTCAGCCAGTGACTGGTGCGCTATTGCCAAGGAGAAATCCGGGGTAAATGCCATGCATGCTTGACGCTTTTTTTTTTGTTATCAGTGCGCAAATCGGAAATCCAGACGCTTGTTCCCCTCATCAGTCGTCGTGTCGAGGTAATGTTGCCTCTGCTCCTCAGACATGGCACTCCACCTCTGTTCACGCGTCTTGTTGCGCCAGACGTAATAAACCTTGACGAGCAGATACAGGCAAATGTTGACGCAGGCCAGGACGATCAGGGTCCTGTTGCCTCGGCGGTAGCGGGGCTTGTCGTCGGCCCGGTAGATGTTGGACGCCATTATGCCGGCGGTCTGGACGCACATGTTGTACATGGCCGCCGAGACGGTGCGCAGCCGGACGGCGTTGGAGTTGCGAGAGTTCCATCCCACCTGTATGGCATGCGCTGCACCCCACGAATTAGCGTCGTCATTATTGTCTGATGTAGATGCTGCCTTACGGGATGGGTAGGCGAGCAGCAGCGTCAATATCACCCAGGCTGCCCATCTGTTGATCTGCGTGACGTCTACTACGTAGAGAAAAATCAGAAATGGCAGCGCCCAGATCTGAGATATCATGGCTACGAGAGCCCTCTCGTCGAGAAGGTCAGACAGGTACGTGATGCCCATGATGGAGCACATGGTCAGAAACGTGGTGGGAACAGTTAGCAGATTCGTGACAAGGGTGCTGAACCCCAGCTCGCGGAGTATAAGCGTAAGGTACTGGTGCGGCGGCGTCACGGGCTGGCCCCAGAGCAGGCCGAGCGCGTACAGTGGCCAGAGGTCGTAGTCCAGAAGGCTCTGGGTCAGGAGGCTGAGGGTGATGGGCTGGCGGTTGTGCATGTCGCCCTTGCTAGGGTCGTCCCGGATCACCCGATTCACCATGATCACCTCCTCTCTTTGGAAAAGGTCAGCAAGAGGGCTTCGAGAAGCTAGATATAGCAGGGGGGGCAGCTAAATACCGCTCATCGAACCACCCCTGCTCCCCGCGGAACCAGTTCGCCGTCTGTGTCGGTGAGGGTGGCATCAGTCCGACGGCTAATAAGCCCACAACGAAAGTGAGAGCGCCCTGAGTAAAATGATGAGTCTCTTTTTCAATGCTCGACACACGTTTCTTCTGCCCACTCACCTCGATCAGAAACAGGTACCGCCACCCCTCGAATCCATGCAAACCTCGAAGCTGCAACAGGCCAGCTGCGAGGAACCCGGCCATGATGTCAGAGAGTGACATGGCAGCCCAGAAAAAGGCAAGACGTAGCGAGAGCTCGTGAGATTTGTAAAAGTAGCTAAGATATAGAATGACCTATAATCTGCGTTGGCGTTTTGGAAACCTGGTAAAAGGTGTGGCCACACTCACGTCGGGGATGAAGCCGCCTTCGCATATCGCCAGCAAAGCACGGCTTACGAGAAAGGATGTCTTGCCCGTGAGCCAGAATTGGCTGGCCGATACCACGCTCCAGACGCATATCTGCATGGGAACCCATCTGTCTGGGCCGACCCATTTGCTGAGGACCTGCGAGGGGAGCTCGGCGCAGAGGAATGACAGTTTGAAAACCGTGTTCCCGAGGTTATAATCTGGGGAAACATCAGCTGTTGACCGAGGATAGGGGCAGAGCAAGGATGCGGACCGTCAGTGGTGAGTCCGAGATCTGGCAGGAAATTATCCGAAAGCGCCTGTGTGAGGTTCGCCCTGTCCAGCTGTAGAGCCATAAACATGACACAAGAAAACACCATGATGCGAATATCAATCTTCCTAACGAGCTTCCTCTCCTCGTTCCACGTCCATCTGGCAGAAGGGTCAAACCGATGAATGTTTTCCCAGTCTGGACGAGGCTGATATCTCTTTGCGAGCTCAGGATCGTCAAACACTGATTTCTGAGTCGCGATGGCGTCACCATCTGGTCCATCGCCTCGCTGCCACCAGAAGCGCTTCTCTGTGACTGTTGAAAGGGGCTCTAAAAGGTCCAGGTCTTTCGTAGAGACGGGGGGAGTCTTGTTGTCGCCGCTGAGGAGGGGGATCTCATCATCTCTGCCAGATGTCCAGATGACAGCCCCTGTGGCATCTGGGTCTTGGTGCTCAAGGTGCCGATACGTGGCTCTGGAGGAACTCCGCGGCAAGCGAAAAGAGGAAGACATGTTGGCCTGGAAGACGAGGTCTATCTCAATAGATACACTAAGCTTTTCAGTAGCATGGAGTCCGAACTTTAGATCTGAAATGAGAAATCCAGCACCCAAATACCCCTACTCTCAAAGCACGACATCGCGACGCCGTTTTGGGGTTGATGACGCCACATCTCTGCTCGACAATCTCACCAACGAGTGAGACCTCTCCTCGCAAGCCATTGGATAGGACACCCCACGGAGAGCGTGGGATTCAGCAAGAAGCGCTGGGGATTATCGGAGGATTCGTCGCAACTCGGTCTGATGGTTCTCTTATTGGTCGGTTTCGCTGATGTCTTGCGCAATTGCCCTTGTGATACTTTCGTGATTGGAGCTTGAGATGACGATTTGCAGCCCCGCTTCATAGAGATTCCATCCCAATGGGCATGGCAACCTTAACTTATCACCAATTGGAAGTGATCTTATTAGAAAGCTATCTATATGCTTCTATATTTTTGAGAGGATGGCAATGGCTTGGTAACACAAGTTATTAACACCGTCTTGAGTGATGCCCTAGTAATAAGGATCCTTAAGCTTTACTTCCTCTTATCGTTTGCTTATTTACCTATTCATTTAGCAAAGATAGCTACTTTATTTTATCAACACCTAACTGTAGCAATACTTACTTATTAATATATAAGTTAGATTTATAAAGCTAAGAATGTAAACGGAACCTTATTAATACTAATAGAAAACCTCGAGCCTTAAACCTAATGCTACCTACTCTTAAATATCTCAAACACGCGTAGCTGATTAGTCTTCGCCCCATCCCACTCGAGATCCTCAGCCCGCAAACGATTCATCTCTTCCTGAGCTTTTCCTTGTTCTCCAGATCCTCCTGGCCCTTTTCCTTCCACAGAGGGCTATCCTTGATGGAGGCCCACAACTGTCCCAGGTCGTAACGGTCCAGCAGCCGCTTGGCAAACCCTTTATGCTGGACGACTCTCGGCAGCAACTCCTTGACAACTTTCACGTGGTTGTTCCTGGCAGCGATGAGGATCGGCCGAAGACCGATGGGTCTCTCAATTGCCCGTTTCAGCTTATGAAACACGCCCAAATGACCGGTCGCCACTGCAACCATGTGTGGTGTGATGCCTTCATTATCTCTCTTGTCAAAACGCGGCAACTTCCCAGAATCAATGAGCTTCTGGACATAAGGCTCAAGACCCAGAGCGGATGCCCACCAGAGAGCTGTCCTCCCTTCGCTGTCAGGTAAGTCAGCCTCGACCCGATCATCGTTGAGAAGGCGGTCAAAAATAGCTTCTTGTTTGAGCCTGACTGCGCAGGTGAGAGGGGGAGAGGTGACGTAGGCGCCGTGATTGTAGTTTGGATTCACCGCGGCACATTCTAGCAAGGGCTCAATCATGTCTTCCTTTCCTTGCTCGATGGCATAGTGTAGCGATGGCTTCTTGGTGTGGTATTGGTTGACGTCACTAGAATGAACTTTGCCCAATATTACTCGGGCGGTCTCAGGGTTCCCCCATTTGATGGTGCAATTCAAAGGCATCATGCCATTCCCAAAGCCTTCGTCGCCCAGGTGTCTTCCTCCCCGTCGCGTCAGCAACTCTTCCATCACTATGGCATGCCCTTGCCTTGCGGCGCCGTGATAGGCTGACAGCGGCTTGCTGGAGGCAAATAGCGGCTTGCTGGAGGTATATCGCGGCTGAACATGAATTTCAGCTCCATTCTCGAGAAGTATCCTGACAATGTTGATATCGCCAGCATGTGAGGCATAGAACAAGGCGGTGGCCTTCCCTGCTCTGATTTTCTCTTCGATGCTGCCCTCGTCATTGGTGAACTTTTGGCTTGTGTAATCTTCGCAGCGGTACATCTTTTCCATGAACAGATCGGATAAGTTTTGGGCAACCATATACCAGCCCAACTTAACGGCCACACGAAATACAAAGGCCATCTCTGACGTCCCGCGAGAGCCCCTGGCCAGATGATACAGGACCGAACTTAACTCGTGTTTTTCAACCGCTTTTTTAAGGTCTTTGGGTGCCCTTTGATCCGGGTCCCGTCCCAATAGACCGTATAGATCCCGTAGTTGAGGGCTCAACGGATTCTTGGCTTCGGTAAGCCAACAGGCAACTTGCCCGTAAGCCCTGATTGTATCGGCAAGGTTTCGTTCCGTTCTCCCGTTGACCACGGAGCCAGGTGGAGCTGTGGGGTCACGCCAGACCAACGGGATCGTGCCTATCTCCTCTATCCAAGGGTAAAGGCGCGACCTAAGCAAGTCCATGATACCTTGGAAGACAAGGGAATCAGCCTCCTCGTCTCCTTGCAGAAGAGCTAGGTGATAAGCCTCGCAGGTCTCTATAATAGACAGCCTCCGGTTGTTCTCAGCCTCCGGTTGTTCTCAGCCTCCATTTTCGTTCTTGAATCATCCAAGTCAGGTCTCGAGCTGATTTCGGCATAGGAATGAGCAAGCCTCCAATGGATAAGGTTCATCAACTTCGACCATTGCTTGTTCTGGCAATACTTTTCCGCTACAGTACTCGCCATAGCAACCAACTCACGAGGGGGCTGCAGCATGCCCTGGTTTCTCAAAATTGGCATCGTGCATGAGAATGCTTCCTCTGTGCTGCATAGACCTATCCTTACAAGAGACGTCCGTATGCTGTCGGCGTTGTCGTTGACAGCAGTGAAGGTTTCCCGCTCTTGGGCAGCCTCTGAACGCCCACCGATGTCCTTGACAGCTTGTAATATGGCCGCTAAGAAGACCGAGTAGATGTCCTGAGCACAGTTCAGCAAGGGGGAACTGGTGGAAGGGATGATTAAGACATGGGAGTCCCCGACTTGTTGTACGGCCTTCGCATTATGCCAACCAAGAAACCGCCGCTGGTCGTTCGAGTCAATGGGCGGCCCCCCCAATTCTGGTATCGTATGAGGTGCCGTTCTTCCACCAGACTGCATTCTGATCCTGGATCATTCGGTCAATTGGAGAGCCAGTCATCGGTGCGGTTTGCCTGAAGCGTCCGCTGCTGCGTCTTGACACCGCCCTTCTTCCACCATAGATCCAAGTTGAGTTCTTCGCTTGCAACTTTGTCAAGGCTCTCCGAGGCTGCGATAATGCGGCTGACAGGTTTCTCAACCATTTTGCTTGGTTCCCTCAATGACCATGTCTACAGACCGAGCACAGCTTCCAGCTCAGATCTATCAGCCTTCCATGGACCCTCGGGCTTGCCATCGTCATCAGTTGCTCTTCTCAAAGCCATCCTAATATCTGAATGGCGGAAAGTCTTGGCGGCAGGATCTTGATCTTGTAGACAAGATTGAACGGTCCAAAAATGGCAAATGCGTGTTCCCACGAGTCACGCAGCGTCACGGGCGACCGCGGCTCCAAGTCAAAAAGGATGTGCATGGTATCCTCAATAGCTTCAGCGAGGATCAATGCAGTGTTTCGGACAGCGACAAACTTCTCGCCCCAGTTCTCGCTATTCTCTAACTCGGGTTGTTCCAACCCAGTCAGGCGAGCAAGGCGGCTTCTGTAGAGAAACGCCTTCACTGCTGGTTGTGTGTCCTTTTCACGGTTGACCTCCAGGCCACATGAAACGGGGCACTGACCGCAGTACTCTGTTGAAATCCACTGGGCAAGAGCTTTCTCGGCTTTAGCGTTGAGTTGTTTGGCATCATCAGCTCTGTTGTTGGGGATAAATTGAGGGTCGATTCGGAATCTAGCGAGGATGGGCGGGCTCCCTGAAGGTACCTCTAGCCTTTGCAACACAGTTGGTTCATTGCTTTGGTGAGGATCCGTAGGTTCCGCAGCAGAGATAGCATGATCTTGCTCAATATGGCGGAAAATCTTCCACAGTAAACGTGATTGGGTTTCCGAGCCGTTGGGTCGGGTTGTTGGTTTGGTAGATGGACAAGACTGGACAATTTTCAAGGCCAAACAATCCAACTCGTGCCCCTGGAAGAAGTCTGGGTCTTCGCTCATGAAATTGTCTTCCTTCTCCATTCGCTGAGCTCTCAGTGATGCGCGGATGAGGCTCATGATGAGGGTGATGCCCAGCTGCATGACAGCTACTGAAGAGTGGCCGGCTCGGAGACCCAGGAACTGGCAGATAAACCCCAGCGAAGTAGCGATGACTGCGGGCCAGATTCCGCATAAACTTGTAGAGCCTCCAGTGGTCTTCCACGACGTGATGTAACGCTGTAGCATGGAATTTTCGTCGGAATATCCAAAGGAGTCGAAGATCTGGTCGCCCACGGTTTGGTTTCCTGGCTGCACCCAATACATTCGAGAGTCTTTCGACTTAGTTTGTTGCTGATCTTGTGGGTTTCCTCTCTCGTTTCTGTTCTGTTCCTCTCCTCCCTGCTGGCCTTGCTCGCCAACTCTCTGATAGACACGCTCCTCAGTTTTGCTCTCGATCAGGTGGGCGCACAGAGCCATTCCGGTACAGAGCAAGACTGTCCCAATGACGGTCAGAGGCACAGCGTATTCATCTAAATAATCGTGGTGTCAGTTTAGCAGTGGTTGACGGTGTGAGGAACAGATAAATTGGGAGTTCACTAACCTTCGAGACTCTTTCTCACCCACATGTAGTGATACCTCGTGAGGCACGCCCAGACCAAGACAAAAGCCTGCATGGCGACGCCCAATACAGCTGAAGCGATGAACCAGAAGCGTTCATGCGTTTTGATTCCGACATTCAGTGAAAGATTTGGGTTTGGGGCAAACTGTGGTGTGCCCCTGGTGTCGCGCCATCTTCGTTCGACTCGAGGCGTGCTTTTCTCTTGGTCTTCAAGCCTTCCTGAAGGGTCCACTCCTGCTTCCCTTTCTCTGTTTCCATATAGTCTTTGAATGGGTATATACCAGCTGTTGCCTTTTTTCCGTCCCCCGGGTAGAATGCTTGGGTAGGAGCCTGGGGATCATGCACAACCTCGAGCAGTTTAGGGCGGCCGAAGACCCGAGCAACACCGCCGTCGTCATAGAGCTCGCAGACATCGCGGCTAGTCGAGGAACACAGTTCTGCTTCGGCGGTACCCGCTGCTTCTTGGGCCCTCCCGATGAAGGCTCTGAGTGAGGGCGTTCCACGTACGCGGATCGCCGATACAACAG
Source organism: Fusarium neocosmosporiellum (assembly GCA_006518225.1). Classification (NCBI taxonomy): domain Eukaryota; kingdom Fungi; phylum Ascomycota; class Sordariomycetes; order Hypocreales; family Nectriaceae; genus Fusarium; species Fusarium neocosmosporiellum. The sequence continues at coordinate 8,379 of SSHR01002473.1, forward strand.
CCGTGATTACCCCTAGTGGTGCGGTTGCAAAGATGATGATATCTTGGAGCGTTAGACACTCGCTGAGGTACTGCTTGGTCGGAGATTCTCCAAATAGAGAAACTAGGGGGCAAGATCTGTGGCCAGATTGTTTGAGAAATCATCCCACCAGTCAGCCATGGTGTCTAGTTCCGTTTGAAAGGATGTTGATAGAATACTGAATAACCTTGAGGGGTTAGAGGAAAAGAAGAGCGGGGTTTCTTCAGGTCAGATGCGCAGTATCTGTTGTTATCAATAGCTCAGACAATCGGCAGTAGTAAACAGCATGTCTAAGCCACATGCACCATCGAACGAATGGGCAGCAGCCAGCTGTGGGAGCAAAGTCAACATGCGCGAATGGCGAGCCAGATATGGCCATCAGGCTCGCGGCAAAGGAGCACTCCGACAAGGGTCTCCTGCTGGTGGATGCGGAGCTGAACTGAGCCTGAGCTGTGCCAAGGAAGCAAGATTTGTTTATTGGTGCTTTTCCTCGGCACTAAACTGTGGGTTTCAGTTCTGTTTGCCCGTCTGCATCAATATCACCGCCCTCCATGCGATTGAAAGCCAATGATCGCCACGGTGACTCTGCGGGCTTGCTAGTACTGCCGGCCCACTAAGGTTAACTTCGGCGAGCTCAGGCGAGACTATTCTCATTAGAAAGGTAAACAGCTAGCTGGAACAATCCCCCGAGTTCTTTATATAAGGTCCAGGAAATGACCCTCTTGAGTTTCCCTCACCCCTGATAGCAGAGTGGTCAACCATCTCAGAGGCCACAGGACACATGTACTTTCCTGTGCGAGACATCCCACAGGAAAATGACCACACTGTGCTGCAGAACTATTGGCCCAAACCCCAGTTACCACATCTGGAGGTGGGATGGAGCAATCAACAGGCTGCAAGTATGTGGGCCCTCTAAATTGAGGCCCCCCAAGCTGAAGAAGTCTTGTCCTACGGAGGAAGCCACAGTGACAATGGCATCTTGGTTCAGTATGGAGTATTTATTGACAATAGCAAAGACAGTTCTCCAATTGAAACTACTCCTTGGGGGGTTCATGTCAGATTGAAAGAAGAGTGTAGAATCCCCATCATGATTCAACATCACCGATTTCAGATCGAATCCCCACATCAGTTAAACCACTCTTCACAGACCTATTTTATTCATTAAAAAGATCTATCTGTATCTAGGCGGACCAGTCTGCATGCCGGCCTGCGGCGCCTGATTCCAGCCCTGCGGTTGATGTGCCGACTCGTTGTGCCAGTAGTCGTACACCTTTTGATTCTTGTCCCCCATTCGCGGCCAGATCGCCTCTGGTAACCGGGCTGCCGTCGGCGGAGCGTGTCCCGCAACCTCTTGCAGCTTTTCGTCCATCATCTTGGGCATTTGTCGCTGTGCCGCGCGGTTCTTTTTCGCTTTTCTGTGTCTTGTGCAGAGGATGATGCTTGCGACCAGGATGGTCAAGGCGACTGTGCTTGTCAGACTAACCGTCATGAAATTTGAACTGGGGAACTTACCCAAAATGCCAAATGCAATGGCAATCTCGACAGCCCCGATAAACTTGATGCCAGACCCATTGTGCTCCTCAGAGTCCTCGGCAGTGCTCTCCGACGTGACCGTGACCGTCGGCCTTGGTAAAACCCCAGTTGCAGCCTCGGTCTGCGGCACCAGACGGGGTGTGATGGATGTAAAGAGTGTTGTTGATTCGAATGCCGAAATGATTTGGGAGACTTGATCGTAGAGTGCTATGCTCTCCATTTGGTACTGAGTCGTTGTGAGGTATTCGAGAAATGGAATCGATAAAGGAAACGATCGATGGATCAACTGAGGACGGGAGGATGTCGTTCAATTCGTCTGATGGCCAGCCAGTGAAGGAAAGGTGAATCAATCACGCAGTTAAGAAAATTAATAGGTCGTTAAAGATAGTCGACGTGAAAAAAAAAAAAAAAAAAAAAAA
>SSHR01002474.1:0-11553 GCA_006518225.1 Fusarium neocosmosporiellum
GTCCCTCAAAGGGGTCCAGCGGTTAGAGGGGGAGAGAAGAGAAACGAGCCCCCGCTCAACAACCCAAAGTGCCCGCCCACCCCCATCCAGAGGGGCAGAGCATGGAACCGGGTTTGCATATAATGCCATGTTTCTGATAAGAGACGGGGAGACATTCACATTTGTCGCATCCGCAAGAGTTGTTTGTTCGTGTAGAATAATCTATCAATCAATTGCGCTGTGAACGGTTATACAAATTAGGGAGAGGGATTTGTCAATTTTTTTACAGAAATCATATTATTCTCTTCTCTGCTTTTTTTCCCCCTCCCCTTCTACCCAAAGCCTCATTCAACACAGAAACCCATGATGGCATCATCACAGCGCCACGTCCTCAATCGCGGCAGGCGCGACCCCGAGTGGACGCCCGAGATGCGCGACCGCCAGGCCAGAGGGAAAGATCCCACAAAGGAGGAGGTGGAGGAGGTGGTGGAGGAGGAGGTGAGCGAGCGCAGCGACGCGGGCGACTCTGTGTCGCTGCGGATAGGAGGACGGCAAGTCTCCCGTCGCCATTTATAGCAAGAGGCTGACTGACATTGGCAGAGAGGATAGTCACTATGAAGACTCCCACTTGGAGAGGGAGCGCAAGGGAGAGGCCATGAGCGTCCTCGATAATCCCGAGGCCCTCCTCGCCCACGCCCAAGCCAACGACGACGTGAGCATCACCTCCCCATCTCCAGATTCCACCTCATCTAACTGCCATCGTTAGAGCGTCACCGGTCAGCGCGCCCGCTTCCTGCGGCAGCTGTGCGGCTACGACGAGGATCGAGACAGACGCCCAATCCACCCGATGAGGAGCTCCAAGGGCCAGCAGCAGCAGTATGCGGGCGACCGGGGAGCTCGGTAGGAGAGGACCCGACGAGTGAATGAAAATTTCAGACAAACGGGACTATTTCTAACGTGTTCACGATGAAGTTGTTGTCATGTTTTCTCACGAGCCCTTGCTTTTAACAGCAGCTATACACGTTTTCTTTATGATTCAAAACCATATTGGCATTTGTCATCCCCCTTTTTCTAAGGCCATCGCTAAGGATATTGCCTCCAAAAACCTAGGTATGTTGTTGTGTCATGTCTGTATGTGTGTGTATGTATGTATGTATGTATGTATGAACAGGGCTTTAACTGCACGTCTAAGGAACTCATCCAAGTTCCCATCCCGTATATTCAAGACTTCGCTATCCTCCAAAAGGTTGCTGACACGATAAAACTATGCTTGTGCTGACAGTGTATAACCCAGCCAACCCTCAAACAAAAAAGCAGACATAATGGCTGGTTGCCCAAAAGACTCCTTGAAAGAACGCCGTCAAAATGCTTGTATCCTAGAATCGATACCCCTTCCATCCCCCAGTCTATGCGTATCTCATGCTGCGCGTCCTTCCCCAGTTTTGCTGGTTATCCAAAGGCGCGTAGTTGTAGTTTGCTTGCGTGTGCGGGTTGGCGCCCCGAGAGTACGCAGGCCAGGCGTGCATCTCTGTGGGCTTGGGAGCCTTGCGCCGGCTGATTCTTCGTCGGATGCAGCTGTAGCAGCAGCTGAGGATCGCGATGGCGAGGAGTCCGGCAATCACGCAGCCCACGGGGATCGTGATGTTCTTGTTGTCCTCGAACCAACCCACAATCTCCTTCCATGTCGAGCTGCCCTTGCAGTCTCCATTGTCACACTTGCCGCCGCCCGCGCAGGGGGTGCCGTCGAGAAAGTTTTGATTCCTCTGCGTGCAGACAGACTCTCCCGGATATTGGCACGACAGGAGACAGCTCGACGTGCAAGCCTTCATCTGCTCGCCATCATCGGTGCTGTTCTGCCACATGGTCCTGCACTGCTGGTCTCGGGATGTGCACTGTCCAGACGCGCACTTGAGTCCGTCGCCGCAGTCGGTGCCGTCATCCTTGTGCTCGTCCTTGGGACAGTTGGCATCCTTGCCCGTACACTTCTCCTCAGGGTCACAAGGTCCTGTACTGGCACGGCAGACTGTTCCTGAAGACGAAAACTTGCACTGCTTGGTGCAACAATCTTCGTTGGTATAGTCACATTCAGCCTCACCCTTGAACTTGCACTTGGATCCATCGCAGCAAGGATTATCTTTGCAGCTGGCGTCTCCGCCGCAGTCGCAGTCCTCACCTTCTTCGACGATGCCGTTACCACACTGACTGCCCGTGATTGTCTTGATGCCCTTGTTGTCAGTCAGGCACTCCGTCTTGACGTTGCGCTTGAAACCTGAGCAGATATTGCCGATAGTGCAGGGCGAAAACTCCTTGATGCTCTCCTTGCTCGAGGGGTTCATGATGTACTGTTCTTTAGCATCACAAGATTCCTTGCTCAGCGGGCAGCATGATTGCACATCCGTCTTGACCGGGCAGGCACTCGAAGTACAGTCGTGAACGGCGCCAAACGTGTGACCCGTCTCGTGAGCAAACACCTGCCATTCCGATGAAGTTCTCACCACGACGTTGGCACCAGCCACCGTCTCATTCTTGGAGCCGCTACCACCCGAGTTGTCCGATGCTCCGGAGCGGCACAGCTGACCCAGCCACGCGAGACCGACGGCGGACTCAGTGGGACAGGTGCTGAGCAGAGTCCAATAGGCGTTGCCATCCTGATACTGACCACGCCATGCCGAGAAGAGGTTCAGTCGGGCGGCCAAGTTGACACTATCCGAGCACTTTTGGTTCCAGGGAGCTGCTTCAGAGGGGGCAGACGGGCACCCCTTGTTGCTGATGGTGAGGTTGCGGAGGCCGAGTGAGATGCTAAAGGTGCTCTCATACAGTCGTGAGGCTGTGTTAACCATATTGATAACGTTCTCCCTCAGCGCCGTCTGGTTATCGAATTCGGCCGTGTAGCCGCAGTCGGTAGCAATTCCCAAAAGAGCGACTTTGCGGGTAGTGGGACAACCATCGACGGAACCGATGGTCGCCATGAGATTCACGCCAGTGCCGTCGTTGCCCGTTGATCCTCCGTCAATGGATTGTCGACCAAACAGAGATTTGGAAGGGGCAGAGCCAAATGTGCTGAAGTCTTGCAGGTCGTGAAAGTCGCCGTTGAAGCCTAGTGAGTCCGAGTCGCAGAGCGCATGCGAAGCCGTGTCGCGCTTCAACTCGTTGGGGTCATAGGATATGATATCAGAGTCGCGCCAGACCACCATGGTCTCGTCGTTGTTCTGCGAGGCGGGCAACGCAGGGCCACCTTCATGTCGAACCTTCTCATAATGGCTGCCAAATTGGATATGGTGATTGGTGCCGTCGAGTCCAAGAGTGCCCTCGAACAAGGGGTTCTCGCCGTCGCGGTAGATGGTTATCCGTGCCCAACCAGCCTGGTTCCATCCCTCTCTCCCAACACGCTCTACAAACGTATCGCCCTTGAACACCCTGTGGTCGCTGCGCTTGACGGGTTCGACGGATTCGACCTGGCCGTCGGCGCCTAGGTAGGTGACGGAAAAGTCATCGTGCAGGATGTCGTGGTTAGGTTCAAGCTTGAGCCGGATCTTTTGTTGTCCGTTGTGAAGTGAGAAGTAGAGGTCGAATTTGGAGTCGGAGTGGACGCGGTGGGAAGGCGTCTTGATGACGGGGTCGGCGACAAAGGTCACGTAGCTGACGGCATTTCGCTTTACCGAGTACGCTGGCAGTCCAAAGACATCAGCACGCCCGCAGAGGGCATTGCGGAGAGAGTTGACATACCTAGCGAGGACTCTATCAAGAGGGCGACGCCGGCAACGGCCGTCGCAAGTGACCTTATTGATACCATGTTTTTCTTTCTTTGTCGGGCCGTGAGAGGTCCTGTGCAGGGAGAGGCAGCGCGCCGAGGAGAAGCAGTGCTACAGCATACAGGCCATCCAGAGGCAATATGGTCCGGTAGAGGGATAATGTGGGAGAGCCAGATGTCGGAGCAATAAATGTGAGACGGATGGTCAAGACGTTTCGTTCGCCGCGGTGAGACGGACAGGCCGAAGCTGGGGGACGCTAATAATAAGCCGGACGGGTTGCAACGACACGAACGAGGAGTGGAGATGTGACGTTGTTGAAGGTCGGAAGTTGCCAGACGAGGCTGATAAAAAAAAAAGGGGGGGACAAGAAGTCGACAAGAGGGAAGAAGCCGCAATGAAGAGGAGGGGGGAAGAAAATAAACAAGATTATTGATTTGATTGAGATTGATCAGCAGGCGTTGGGATAGGATGACGGGAGATCAGAGGGAAAATCAGAGTGTGGCGGAGGGCCAAGGCTTATCCCTAGGAAGGTACGGTACCCCAGAGAATATGGAATCCAACCTATGCCAAGAACTTCCAAGGGCTTGGGATGTGGATGCTGGGGGGACAACCAAGCCCCGCCCCCAGCGAATAGAGGCACAGGGGCCGCGCGGTGCCCTCGCGGCCCTCCTCTGCACGCATAGTAGCGCATAGCATAGCCCCTTGGCGGGTTTGCCAGAACCCGTCATGGACCGCTCAGGATCGTGGACGTTGACCGTGAATGGCTTCTTTTCTCCAGCAGCTTGGTAAATATCAATATCCCTTTATCCTGTGTTGCATTGCATCTTGCTCCCTTGCTTGTATCTTGTCTGAACCCTTTGTTGTTCATGTTCGTAGTTCGCAGGCGGCCTCCAATGACAACCGGGTTCTCCTCCTTCCGTGCGCCGACGTATCCGAGAGCCTCGACCTCACCGTGCGTCGTGCGTGCAGCGCCGAGCACTAACACTCACAGGCTGTTTCAACCCTCGTATTCCCACGTGCGCGCGCGGCTTGCCCCCAAACATGGCAGTAGCCCGCTCTAACCCTCTATTTTTGACGCCCGCCTCTCAGATCAGCTCTTTCCACGTTGACACGGCGATGGGGATGGAGATGGAGATGGAGATGCAGACAACTCACTCGCCTTGCAGACTCGAGGTTTCTTGCATTTAATGAACCCGCATGAGCTGGAGGTTTATCTTTATCATCCAGTAGCATTCTCTCGCCAATCCGTTCAGGCTCAGCTCAGGTCCAGTTTCAGCAGCATCTCGGAAACCGCCCACGCTGGTTACGAAGACGGGGTCCCTACCTACATGCGCCCAGCTGCTATTAATATTCCTCGGCGCCTATTCACTCCCATCACCCACATCAATCTTTTTGCTCCTCAACTCGACGCATGTCAACAATATCTCGTCTTTACCGCTACGACGGTTTATCTCTCTCATCCCTGCTGCTCTCTTCTTACACAACTGGCCGCCCCGTAAGCTGACAGCAAAATCTCATCTCCTCCCTCGGCACACAGCCTCAATCAGGTAGATTGCATGTTCGGTGGTCGGTGTGCCCATCTTGGCTGCACCCATCATCTTGTTAGCCAAGACGTCCCTACCTCCACTCGTTGACTCGAGATCCATTCTTTGACCGCAACCATGACGAGTCCTTTCAGCTCTGGGCGCATCTTGGTGGAACATCCCCCCAGCCTTGATTTTTCGGTCAATTGCTGCTTTTTTCGTTCTGAACCCTTGAAATGTCCCATATCATTCTCGCCCTGAAGCAAGAAAAACAAGCATATCGCGCAGTAATTCCGAACTCGACATGGTATCCCACTATCCCACTATCCCACTCGTCCTCCGATGACAGTATACGCGTCCCTTGCCATGCTATGAGAGCAAATCCTCCAAGCCGCCCACGGCAATCCAATGCTTCGTCCGAATCTTTCTTTGTTCATCTCGGTCCAATGATCAGCATCTCCATAAAATGCATCACCTCAGTCATGATTCATGTGGCTCATTTCTAGACCTTTCTTTTTGTCTTCCTGAAATAATCTTGTGTGTACAAAACAAAACCGCAATGCTCATAAAATAGCTTCATAAAAACGGTTCCCAAGCCATCGAGAATATCCTCTTTCAGGTCATGTCGTGGCTGTATGTATCCCAGCATCAACCCCAAAACACCGCACGGGACGTCCATTTAATTCCGGGTCGCTTCTCGACCTCTCTCATCCAGATCCCGTTTGCCTTGTATCCATGGTATATAAACTCCACTAGATAAATGCACCATCTCTTCCCATCTCTTTACTCATCTCATCATTCAAGGCCTACTTGCGCTTGGCCTCATGCACGCTCTTGATAATCTTCTCCACGACAGAGGGATCAGACAGCTGCATACCATGTTAGTCACTGTGCCTCCAACTCTCGATCATTGAGGGCAACTTACAGTAGTGATATCACCAAGCTGATCCTCCTCACCCGCAACAATCTTTCTCAACACACGGCGCATAATCTTGCCACTTCGTGTCTTGGGCATGTCGGGAACAATGTACACCACCTTGGGGGCGGCAAAGGGTCCGATGCTCTTTCGCACCTGGATGATGAGCTCCTTTCGGAGAGCCTCAGTCGACTCGACGTTCTCCTTGAGATCAACGAAGGCGTTGACAGCCTGGCCGGTGAGCTCGTCGGCAATACCAACGACGGCGGCATCGGCAACGGCGTGGTGCTCGAGGAGGGCAGCCTCAATCTCGGCAGTCGAGAGACGGTGACCACTGACGTTGACGACATCGTCGACACGTCCTCGGATCCAGTAGAAGCCCTCGTGGTCACGGGCAGCACCGTCACCAGTGAAGTAGTAGCCCTTGTAGACATCAAGGTAGGTCTCCTTGTATCGCTTGTGGGCCCCCCAGACGGTGCGAGCCATGCTGGGCCAGGGCTGCTTGAAGGCCAGGACACCCTCAACATCGTTGCCGTGGATCTCCTCGCCAGACACAGGGTCGATGAGGGCGGGCTCGATGCCGAAGAAGGGCAGAGAGCAACTGCCGGGCTTGGTAGGGGTGATACCGGCAAGAGGGGTGAGGGTGTGAGAACCGGACTCGGTCTGCCAGTAGGTGTCGACAATGTGGCACTCCTCCTTTCCGATAACCTCAAAGTACCACTTCCAAATCTCAGCAGCAATGGGCTCACCGACAGAGCCCAAAACTCGGAGGTGAGCGAACCTGCCTCGGACGTGCTCGTCACCGGCACGCTTAAGCAGCCGCAGGGCGGTAGGGGCGACGTAGAACTGGGTGACGTTGTGGCGCTCAATGATATCCCAGTATCGCGAGAAGTTGGGGAAGGCGGGGGTACCCTCAAAGACGACGGTAGAGACACCGAGCATCAGAGGGGCGTAGACGACATAGGTGTGGCCAGTGATCCAACCAACATCACCACCGCAGAAGTATCGGTCGCCCTCGTGAATATCGAAGACGTATTTGCCGGTCATGGCAGCCCCAAGTAGGTAACCGGCGGTGGTGTGCAAAACACCCTTGGGCTTGCCAGTGGAACCAGAGGTGTAGAGGAGGAACAGAGGGTCCTCGGAAGCCATGGGCTCAGGAGGGAAGTAGTTGGGCCACTTCTCAACCTCCTCGTGCCACCAGAAGTCACGGCCGGAGGTCCAGGGGATCTCAGAGCCGGTTCGCTTGTAGACAAGGACGTGCTCGACGTCGGGGCACTGCTTAAGAGCATCGTCGACAATCTTCTTGGTGCCGATCAACTTGCCACCTCGCTTGCCCTCGTCGGTGGTGATGACAACCTTGCAGCCGGCATCGACAACACGGTCGCGGAGGGAGTCGGCAGAGAAACCGGCAAAGATGACGGAGTGGACAGCACCGATACGGACACAGGCCATGAGGGCGACAATGGCCTCGGGAATCATGGGCAGGTAGATGGCAACAGTGTCACCCTTGCGGACACCCATCTGCTTGAGGACCCAGGCGGTGCGGGAAACCTCGCGGAGGAGCTCGCCGTAGGTGACATTGCGGCCTTCGCTAGGGTCGTCGGCCTCGTAGATGATGGCAACACGGTCAGGATCAGCAAAGGCGTGGCGGTCGACACAGTTGTAAGAGGCGTTGAGGCGACCCTCGTTGAACCACGAGACGTCGGCGTTCTGGAGGCTGCCGCTGCGGGTGGTCTGGAAGTCGCGGTCCCACGAGATGAGCTCACGGGCGCGCTCAGCCCAGAACTTGTTGGGCTGGGTGATGGACTCCTTGTAGAGTCGCTTATACTCCTCGAGGTCTAGAGAGTGGGTCAGAGACTGTTGAGGCTCCGGTGCGGAATCCGGGATTAACTTACTGGCAAGGTGGGGCCTGTGGGGGTGCTCTGTCGGGTAACGGGGTTAGCAAGGACCGAGTCTACGGAGCGTAATAAGACGAAAGAAGAAAGGAAACGACGAGCGAGGGGCCAATGGATGCCACGGTAATCTCGTCTCGACCGAAAAGAAAAAGGGGAAATTGGTAATGCATACTGGCAAACATCCGCTGCGGGGGGTCTATGCGAGTCGTTAGCAACAAGTCTAATTGGCGCCGAACCCGGCCGGGCACGCGAGCTTACGGTAGGTGTCGACAAGGTGGGCCTCAGCGACCACGGGGGCCTTGGTCTCCTGGGCAGGAGCCTCTTGAGTCTTCTCGGGGACAGGTTCGCTGGCTGCAGGGGCGGGAGCGGGAGTGGCAGCGGGAACGGTCTCCTTGGGCAGAGACTCGGGAGCCACAGCCGGCTCAACGGGGACTTGGGGGTTCTCGACGGCTGCCATTGTGACGGTTGGGGAACGTTTGTAAAAGAATTTTTTTTTTCGTTGAGGGACGCGGGCAGATGCGTATGCGGATGCGACGTCGATGCGGGGTAGCGTGACCGTGGAGCTTGTCAGAACTGCTTGTAGGGGCAGCGCTCACAGCTTTCGGTGTTGCTCTTCGGGGGAGAGGCCGAGGATGCGCAGTTGGAGTCGTGTGAAGAGAGAGATGGATGAAGAGTCCAAGTTGGTCAAAGATGGAGGGGAGGACGAGGGAGAAATAGTTGAGACGGAGCGAGAGGTTTGATGAGAAGGTCCGGTCTGCGGGGGAGCTGGGGGACCATTGATTCTTTATGGTAATTTGGGTACATCGCCATTGGCAGGCCGGCCGGTAACTTGTCACTGGTACCTGCACCAACCGGCGAGCGGCGGCCGGCGAACCGGGGGGGCCATTGCCAGCCCAGAGCCGTAGCAGCACCGCCGTGATCCTTTCCCCCGAGCCATGTCCCGAAGAACCAGAACCCAGCCCAGCACCCAACTCCCGTCAGCCACCCAGACTACCAGAGTCATTCATTGCCTAGCCAGGCCTTTGACGGTCGCCCCCCATGCATCGTCATCGGGCAAGACAGCCATTCGCCGCTCCCACACACAGACGCTCGGGTCCGGCACTCACTCCAGCATTTGGCCAGCATCCAAATGCTGGGTAACCCCAGAACACAGCAGGGATGGCTTGACGTCCAAATGTCGTCGCAAGGCTGCCCGTGCGCTGCCACCCATAGCCGGCAGTCCTGGCCCTATTCCAGCTCGAGCTTCTGCCATGCGCCGCCATCATGGCGTCTACGGTACCTCCCTCCCTGCCATCCCCCCATGTCTATCCAGGGCGCAACGGAGGTAGCCCGTTGCCCTACGCCCGAGGTGTGATATGGACGGATGGCTATTCTGGCCATACCTGCTCTGTACATGCCTTCTGGCAGTGGTTGCCTTTGATTCTTGTTCCGGTTCCGTATCGTCCATCGATGTTCACGGACCCGAACACCCCCATGGCAGCGTTGCTTTCGTGCCGTCATCCTCCGTTGAAGTGGCGGATATCCTAAGCGATCATGTATGGGTTGTCTATACTCAACTAATGCTGTAATCTCATTCAAATCAACCTGCAATCATCAATCAGTCTCGGTCGCGTCTCTGCCTGTAATTCCATCGCGCCTTTCCCTGGGTGTGGTGGGGTCCTGAACACCGGGGCGCCAGCTTCCAAACCCACCCACCACCGTCTTGCGATTTGGGATGCTGACGGTGGATTATCCACGACTGAATACACCGTAGCTCTCTGTGGTCCCTTAAACTGGAGCTTGTGTTCCTGGCGGAGCCGAGGTCCTTGCGCCCTAGCTCAAGAAGAAACTCTGGACACTGGCGTTGTCGAGGATATGGCTACGATAAGCTGTGAAGCCATCTTGACCGTCTTCTTAACCCCCCCGCACCCCTCCAGGATGATGGACTTTTTTTTTTTTGCGCTCTTCCTCCTGAAATCCCCTACCCTTGAGCCCCCATGCCGAGCTATGTGCGGCAGACCTCCCACGGTGGCTGATGGTGCAGCTACACCATGAGCAGGCCTGCATGCGGTACTTTTAGTACTGGGTACTACAGGTTCGTCCCTGGCTCCATTCCCGGCCCCATTGAGAATGCCTGCTGGCCACGACAGACATTGCAAGCCAGGACAGGGCCTTGATGCTGCACATAGGCTACTTGAAGGAATTCGGTATTGCCATTTCAAAGGGCCAAGACTGGAGAATCGTCGGTCCCCAGCCAAGGAGAGGAGGCGAGACAGATCGAGAGACACGCGGTCCGGGGATGTCATGACGGAGCCGTTACGGCTCCGGACGCGGAAGAGGCTCGAGCTGGAGCTGCGGTGTCCCTTGCCCGAAACGGGCACCGGATCTCCCACCCAGAAAAACGTGTTATGTGATTGACCGTGGTAATCAGTGGAGCCTTTTGGAGCTGGAGGCCGGCATCTTGGGCCGTATGCGGAGGGCGCGGCTCTAACATCCATGGGACGGACAGTGGAGTCTCAGGGATGCGATGTGTCTCCTCGATGCAGGAGGAGATCACGCCGGCAACGGCCCCTCATGAAGAGAGACTGACTTGTCTAAGCGCCGCGTCCGAAGTCGCTGTATGAGTTGTCTGCGCCTTTGAGGCATCACTGAAGGTATCCCCAGTATGGCAAGAGTCTGTCATCACAGCTCGACGCTTGAAGTTTTAGGCGCGTATTCGTTCCTGCCACAGTCTCATCTGCCTTATAACCACTTCCGGTAAACGGGATGCATGCCCACCGCCCGTGCAATGGCGCAGGTTGGCAGGTGCAGCTGCCCCTCATAACTTCCCCCCGCATTCGAAATCTTCGGGGTTAGTCTGCGCGGCTCTTGATTGGCTGTCCGGCATGCCCCTCTACGGCAACATCCCAGAAGCTAGACCGTCAGGGTCTCAATTCTCCTCCGATTTTCACCTCGCACGCTCCTCAACAAAGTTCACTCCGTTTTCGAGACGGCGCTGCGCCAGCGTGCTGCAGATTGCTAGGTACCCGGTACGTCCATCTCAGCCCATGTCTGAGGCACCCAGTTGCTGTTTCGAGAATTGCTTGTGTTGGTCGAGATTAGGATTGCAATCTCAACACCATCCTTCAAAGCCTGTCACTGCTCAACCATTTCCTCTTGCTGCGGCATCTTTCGGTACTGAGCATCTCCCTGGTCGTCTTCCGGATATAGCCACCGACTACGGGATATTTCTTCTTGAGCCGCTCACCGTGCCGTTTCGCTCAAGTCCCGAGACTCCCGTCCGTTTCAAGTAAACGGCAACTCTCTTCAAAGCTTCACACCCCCTTCAGCACCCTCCAATACCGAGATTAGAGCGAATGCGTGCGACTCTCTGTGCTGTTGACGTATCCATCTCGCCGCTAGCTCGGGCTGGGCTCGCTCCCCTCGTGGTGGCTAATCCCGAATCGGCACTTCCACACGCCGCCCGAGCGCCCATCCCCAACCCGCACGTCGACCGTCGACCCTTGTTC
>SSHR01002475.1:0-25555 GCA_006518225.1 Fusarium neocosmosporiellum
GGCCAGGTTCGGGTTCAGATGAGGGTTCTGACCAACGGTGACCTGGCTCATGTTGCCCTGGCTGAAGTTGCGGTTGTGCACAAGATGGTCGTTGCTTCCATTGATGCTGTTGTCCATGGCAGGGGCAGGGAAGAATCCGCTGCCATTGTTTGAGTAGCCGGTGTCGAACCCGGTGTTGAACGGGTTCTGGCCGATGCTCTGCAGGCTGTGTGCAGGCTTGATATCGAGCATGCTCTCAGCCTCCCACCAGGGGCCTTCGCGGACCCAAACGCGCTCCTTTCCGATGAACACTTCGCCATTGCTCCATCCCCGCTCCAGCATCCACGTCTCGATGCCATCCTTGCCATCCTTACAGCCCAGAACGCCATAACGCTGGACAAACTCGTCGACATCAAAGTCGGCTGTATAATCGAGGTTGCGGTTGCGACGATTGGCCCACTCTGGAAGTCTCCAGGAACGAAGCTGTCGTGAAACAGTGCCGGCTGACCAGGCAGATGTGATGGCCGGCAGAGCAGCCAGGTTGGCCGGCGAGTCGTCGGTGGGGTGGAGTGAAAGGTGGTACCAAGCACGGCTAGAGCTCAGGACTGCGGGCAGATCGAAACGTCCAGCCCGGCCCAAGTTGATACCTTCACCTGGGATGGGGAAGAGTAGCTTCTTCAAGAAACCGTCATCTTCCGACGCATAGGCAACCTTCTCCAGGATCACTTCCCGCTTCTCAAGCTCGTGCTGTCGGTCCCTGCCTTGAGGACCGGTCATAATACCCAAATCAGGTGCGACCTCAGCGACAGCCTGCTGCATTTCTCGGACGACTGAGGATCCCGCGGGGTGAACCTCAACGCCATCCTCGATCATCTCGGCATTAATCCCGAGAGAATCGTCAAAGATGGTACGCATAGCCAACGCCTTACCGAGAGCAGGGTCAGGCACCTCGATAACTGAGATGGAAACGGTGTCACCAGTATCCTCGTTGGAGTTGGGGGTACGGACACCGCGGCCATCAACAGATTCGTCGCCGTCTCGGATACGGAGCATCTGAGCTGAAATGGCGCTGTTGGCCTTGGAGATAACCCAGTCGACGAGAGCCTCGTAAAGGCCGCCGACCAAAGTTTGCCTGTCCTCAGTGCTAAGCTGATGCAGGAGGACCTCAGGCTCCATTCCAAGCAGCCCGCTGACATCTTCGCAAATCTCCTCCAGGTCATCCGAATCAGCAGCGTAGTCAAGAGTGTTGCCGAGCTTCAGGAGGCCGGCAAGCGTGGAAATAAAGTTGCGATGGGCTGAGCCCTTGATGCCAATCTCCTTCAGAGCCTGACGGAAATCATCGGCAGAAGCAGCGTCATCAGCGGTCAGGAGATAAGATGGCGGCTCATAGGTGCCAGATCGAGCCAGCAGAGCGTATGCAGAGGCTGACTTGAGACCAAGGAACTCTCGCTCGGCAGGAGTGGACGCTGAGGTCAGGAGGTAGTAGAACACATCGAACGCTCGGTAGCCAGACTCGGCGGGAATATTCAGCAGACCCTTCTTAGTGTCGATGCCGCCCTGAGAAAGTGCTAGTGTGGCACCGGTGACATTTCCTGTGAGGTTGAGGGTCAGGGTGACACCGAGGGCGATCTGCCTCGCAGCCGAGGGGTTGTTGGGCGTCACACATCGGAGGAACGGTCGGATAGCTTCCAGGGACTTGTGGACGGACGAGGGAATAGCGAACGGAAATGTGTTCAGGAATGGCACGAGAAGAGAGGGGGTTGATGGGTGAAGTGACCTACAATGTGTTAGCCAGGTGAACAAAGATACAGGTCGACATATGAAACGTACCCCAAAATCACACAACCATCTTCGGCTCGTCGTCTGGCATGCTCCCAGGCACGGGCAGCGAGTGTAGCATCAACAGTAGGACCAACTTGGGCAGCAGTGAGCCAGGTGTTTACGACCAAGCTGGTGCTGGCATCGAGTTGATGAGGTTGAGAGGACAGGTAGATATTGTGGATGGCATTCAGGAGAGTAGTGGTAGACACCTGGGCGGGTTGGGAACCACCCAGGGCCTCTGACGCCATGGAGTACATGGACATTCGGTTCGCCATGGCTGATGACAGTGATGTCCTCACGGGACGATCACAAGAAACGGCACGTCGCGATGATTATGTTGGACACGGAACGGTTTTCGGATCGGGACACCGATGCTCAGTGAGACTAGACTTGGTGTAGAAGGATGTCCAAGGGAACAATGAAAGCGACAGACGGTAACGGGAGAATAGCGAACGGACGGGACAACGGTCGGCTGCAAGCGATGCGGCTGAGCGGCTGTAACGAAGTCGGCAAAGTCGTGAGAAGGTTTGGTCGCTGGGCAACGCGGCCCTCCTTTTCCAAGTCGAGTCAAGTATCACGGCCTCAGTGGCTGCGAAGTTGAGGGGAAGATCCGGGGAACGACGGTAATAACGATTGAGAGGACTCAGCCAGAGCGAGTGAGGCTGGTCAATGAAGCTGTAGTGAAAACAATGGAAAAAATGCAGAACAACGCTCAAGACGAACGCTTTCCAAGAAGTTGAAGAAGCGATGGGGTCTTGGTCTGGCGAGGAAGAGGTAGCAGGCGTAGGTAGCGTGGTCGTAGCGTGCCCCAGCAGAAGGGCGAGGCCGAGAATGGATACGCTGACACTGACGGCTGACAAGGCGCACTGTGTACGGCGGACCGGCTAGGCCATGTGCGCAGTAATTCAGGGCCAACGGCCCATCCGTGATGGTTTTAGCACCGGGGACGTGGCGCTTCAGGCGGGCTCTAGGGGTTACTGCGGGGCGGCTGGCGGATGGCCCGATTCGACTGGACGGGACGGTCAGCTCTGCGGGACGGGCTAGGTGGCCATCAAACCTGGGTAGGCCCTCTCAGAGGGCTCCCGGGGCCACAGGATGCTGCTTTGGGCTGCGAGCCACCACACCCACACTGTAGCGTTCATGTCTAAACTTGGAACAAGGCGGGTGAGCCATCGCCTGTAGGGGCAAGGGGGCTCGACCCGAGGGACGGAAACCTTGAGTGTTTACTAAGGGCGGGATTGGATTGGATTCGTGGTTGTGGTGGTGGGCCTGTGATGGCCAAATACGAGCCTGAAGGCAAAGTCCTCTGTGTCGAGGTACGCGTCCAAGCCCCGACTTTTTTGCGATGCGATGCACAAATGCCGGTTTCGAAGTTGATGTAAGGTTCGTATCATGGTTCACTACGACGTTACGTGCCCGTTAGCCGCGAGGGAGCGGAGGCTGTGTTGTCATCGAGGTCGTGCGTGATCTTTGACCGTGATCCATCCATCTTTGTCACCTCACCAACATTTTTATCTGGTGGTGCTTTTTGCTGACATATACCACCCTTCATGCATCAACATGTGCTTAATGGGCGGGATCCAGACCAGCATTTTGAATGCGTGGATACGTGGTCCTATTCTAAGACCTGACCTGTTGTGTACCGTTGCATTTTCCCGCTCAGCCCTCTACAGGGTGTTATTGCATGAGCAAGAGGAACAGCAGGATTCTCACAACCACCATGCCTGAATCTGGACAGAGTCACAGTTGATCGATGAATCGCCTGTGCGAAGATCTTGTCTTTATATGTCCGTCAATTCATGAGGTTGTTCGTCACTGATCAACACAGAGCCTTGTTGCAAGTCAACCCTACCCTATGCCACTACTGATGAATAAAATTTTCTTTTGCTTCTCTCGCTTATACTTGACGCGGCCGTTCGGAGACGGGCGCTCATGGCGCTTCCAGCTGGACGTCTGAGCTGAACCCATTTCAGCCAAGCCACGCCTAGAAGACCACCGTAGCGATCTCCTCGGCCGCCAGTCCGCTGGCCAGTGACGCTGAGTGAGTGTAATGATGGACGGCTGGGGCAAGGGCCAAGGGGGGCCAGTGCAAGAGAATTCCCCCCCAGTCCCATGACCTCATCACGTCTAACAGATCAGTGAATGGGTGTCTCGGACATTTCCACACACAACACGTCTCTCCCACACATGCACACGTCTCAAAGCCTAGATTTGCTCCATCGTGGGGGAATCGGAGAGACCAAGGGAGGAAGGGCAGCCCTTATGGTATTTCATGGAGCTAGAATCAGGGCCTGATGGACCGTCTTCCGTCATCGTTCACACTCTGGCTCCCAAAATAACAGCAGCAGGGAACGGCTTTGGCCCAGGCTAGCATCTCCATTCTCGCATTCCAGAAGCTTGATCAGGGAGGATCGATCATTAAGGCCAGCGCTGATCCCAGCAAGACGAGGATGTGCTGACAGCCCGCCAGGCCAGGCTCTGGCTTAATGCTGCCCAGCTGTGACGGGGTAACGCGGGTCTTGTGTTGTCCGCAGTGGAGCAATGTAATCCCCTGGAAAATACAGAAGAGATTGCCATATCGTCCATCTGTCCGCACTGGCCGAAGCATTTTCTCAACCCCTTTGATCTTGGGGTATTCCCTTCCCTTGAGTGCCGTCTGCCACGTCTTGGATCCTGCTCACCAGACTCGTGGAGGAACCCATAGTTGGGATGGAAAGACAGTCGACCCGCTGCTGTCTCACCCAGGAACCCGATCAGCCTGTCATCCTGTCTCAATCCCTTCATGTTGTCTCGAATCACACATCTCAAATTCACCCGTATCATATCACACATTGAGCTGTGGAACTCGGAGCGCCATGTCTAGGGCTCTTCCCCAGCTCAGTGGCCATGATCGAAGAGGCAGCGGACTTGCGAGCTCTCGGTTGGTTGAGAATGGCGGAAAAGCAGACGCCAAGGTCTCAAGCCTCCCATTCGAAGGCCTCGTTAGAAGGAGCCGTGTCCCAGAGTCCGTCCCGACACGGTACGGAGCATAAACAGTAAACAAGCCTTTTGCATGACCCGCCTCGTCGTCCCTGACCATGCGGGACAGCATCCGGTGGGTGCCGTTTGGGGAACGGCCGGTTGGTTGCTGGGCCAGAACAGACAGACCAGGGGCACTTTTCTTTTTAGGGCCTGGGTTCGTACCAACCATGATGGATCCATGACAAGTCGCCCATCAGCCAGAGTCCCCTGATGATGCAGCCATCACGAGAGCCGGAGTACCGCTTCTCTCTTGCGGTCTGTTCCTCCGCAGCCTGGCGGATGAGTGTGTCTGTCTGACGGGAGACGATGACTGACTAGACGCGCCGTAAGGAATGCTTCCTAGACATTCGATCCTTTGATTATAGACCGCTTGTGGCGCGGGATCAAAGCCAAGTGAGACCGAGAAAGAGAGACATCCATTATTAGAGGGGAGCCACCACGCCTTTGTCGCTTGGCTGCAAATCTGCCACCCGGCCATCTCGCGTACAGTGCGTTGATCTCATTCATTATGATTGCAGATTCGATTAGTCCCCAAAGCGCAGTTTCAGAAATCTCTAAATTTCCGTAGTCTTGGACGACATGGCCGTTAAACTTTGGAGCTCCGTCATCTCGATGAGGCTCTCCTGTTCGTCTAACGAGGAGCCAGTCTCCGCTTAATGCTGTAGCAAGATCCAGGCTCTGACAGACTCGAGATCGGGGCAAGGCAGAGGAAGAAGAAAGAAGAGGGCAGATCCAGGGGAATACGCTGTCCGGGCCTGCCGTGTGGCTATGGGCAGGGAAAAAGCTCGTATGGCGTCCGTTTTATGCCGTGGTCGTGGGACAAACATAGTAATGAATGCCAAAGTGTAAAGGGGGGCTTGCTGCGACCATGAGGTTCCTGCGCTGTTGGCCCCTGGGGTCGGCCGTACGGAAAAAACTGGCACCTCTCACGGTGTACGTACCCTCCTCCCTGTATCCAGCGGAGGCAGGATGGCATGTGGTCTGCCTGTCCCAAGAAAACAATCCCTTTTCCCAGGCTGTTTTTATTGGTGTTGTCAAGAGTTAGTAGTGCCGACAACCTCACGACCTGGTGAAGGCTTCTGATCGCCTTTTTCCTCCCTTTAATTCCCTTATTGTTGTTTCTGACGCTCGTTTTGTCTACCCGCACCCTTACTCTCGCTCAGAGTGCCCGTTGACCGTTCTCATTTGACCCGGTAACGTGGCCGACGCCATTCCCAACAACAGATTGCACCCCGACTCGAAGACGGTCGATTTCCCATCCCCGATCCCCGAGCCATCAAGTCATCTGCATCGACCATTGAACGAATCCTTACCGAGCCAGCTACTTCATCGAGATAGCCAAATTTTGGCTTCTTGTCCATCATGGCCATGAGCCTGCCACACCTGGGCAGCGGAGGGGGACCTCACACCCAACACTCGCTGCCTTCGCTCCCAGCGCATCTCCAATCCGACACGCATCTCACTGCCCATCTCGCCAGTCGTTTCCATGTTTCTCTTCCAACCGCCCAGCTCTCTTCTCACGCTCTCATCTCTCTCAACACCTACACTTCCTCGACCAAGGGCCCTGATGGCGGCAAGGAGGGAAGCGCCATGGCCGGCGCTGAGGATTTGGCCGACCGCGCATATCTTCGATTAGGTCACCGATCCGAGAACCAGGCCCTCGTCTTTCTGTATGTGATATCTCATGATATACAATCGAATATGTAATGTGTGGATACTAACAATGTCAGGGGTGAATCTGGGTCTGGCAAGTCGACTGTTCGAGCTCATTTGCTCACAGCTCTCCTGAACAAGTCATCGACACCCCTCTCCACCAAGCTCTCGCTCGCCGCCTACGTTTTCGATACTCTCACGACTACCAAGACGGCTACCACCCCCACTGCTTCCAAGTCGGGCCTGTTCTACGAACTCCAGTACGACACTTCGGCTACAACCAACCCCATCCTCATCGGTGGTAAGCTTCTGGACCACCGACTCGAGCGTAGTCGTATTGCCGATGTGCCCACTGGCGAACGGAACTTCCACGTTCTGTACTACTTGCTAGCTGGTACCAGTGACGCAGAGAAGTCCCACCTGGGTCTGGAGGACTCGACTGGCCCGACAGGCACCTCCCAGAGACGATGGAAGTATCTCGGACATCCCACTCAACTTAAGGTTGGCATCAACGATGCCGAAGGCTTCCAGGTCTTCAAGAATGCTCTCCGAAAGCTCGAATTTCCTCGCGCCGAGATTGCCGAGATTTGCCAGATTCTCGCCAGTATTCTCCACATCGGTCAGCTCGAGTTCGAGTCGACCAGCCAGACCAGCGTCACGGGAGACGACAGCGGTGGCTTTTCTCACGAGGGCGGCAGCACAGTCACTGCGGTGAAGAACAAGGATGTTCTCTCCATCATCGCCGCGTTCCTGGGTGTCAGCGCTGCTGATCTTCAGACCACCCTGGGTTACAAGACCAAGATGATCCACAAGGAGCGAGTTACTGTGATGCTTGACCCCAACGGAGCCCGCGCTCATGCTGGTGAACTTGCTCGCACGCTCTACTCCCTTCTTGTTGCTTGGATTCTCGAGACCATCAACCAGCGTCTCTGCGCTCCTGAGGAATCCATTGCCAACACTGTTTCGATTGTGGATTTCCCTGGTTTCTCCCAGCAATCCGCCACTGGATCTGCCCTTGACCAGCTTCTCAACAACGCTGCCACCGAGAGCATTTACAATATGACTCTCCAGAACTTCTTCGACCGCAAGGCTGATATGCTCGAGTCCGAGGAAGTCAGCGTGGCACCGACTAGCTACTTCGATAACTCTGATGCTGTCCGAGGTATTCTGAAGCCCGGCAACGGTCTTCTCAGCATCCTGGATGATCAAACCCGCCGTAACCGCTCTGATATGCAGCTTCTGGAGTCTCTCCGAAAACGCTTCGATGGCAAGAACGCTGCTATCGAGGTTGGTGCTGCCACCGCCAAGCTGCCTGGTAGCAACTTCATGACCGAGAACACCTCTGCGTGCTTTACTGTCAAGCATTTTGCCGGCGAGGTTGACTACCCTGTCAAGGGCTTGATTGAGGAGAACGGTGAGATTA
This sequence comes from Fusarium neocosmosporiellum, assembly GCA_006518225.1. Lineage (NCBI taxonomy): Eukaryota > Fungi > Ascomycota > Sordariomycetes > Hypocreales > Nectriaceae > Fusarium > Fusarium neocosmosporiellum. The sequence continues at coordinate 7,898 of SSHR01002475.1, forward strand.
TTTCCGGCGATCTTCTCAACATGATCAACGGCACCAAGAGCGAGTTTGTGGCTCGTCTCTTTGGCCAGGAGGCTCTGCAGACCGTCACACACCCCAACGAGCGCACTGCTGTTATGCAGGCTACTGTCAGCTCCAAGCCCATGCGAGCACCCAGTGTCATGTCCCGAAAGACACACCGGACCGCTAGGCCCAACACTGCTTATCGACGGCAGCAGCAGGATGCTATGGAGGATCTCGAGCAAAAGAGCCAAGCTGGGGAGTCAAGGAAGAACATCAAGATGACTATCGAGCAGGGTGCTTCTGGCCAGTTCCTGTCCTCTCTGGAGAATGTGCAGAAGGCCGTGACCGATCCCGGTACCAACTCATACTTCATCTTCTGTCTCAAGCCCAACGATCGACGTATTGCCAATCAATTCGACAGCAAGTGTGTTCGAACCCAGGTCCAAACCTTCGGTATTGCCGAAATCAGCCAGCGACTCCGGTCTGCTGACTTCAGTCTGTTCCTGCCCTTCGGCGAGTTTCTCGGCATGGCAGATGCTGAGACCATCCTGGTCGGCAGTGAACGCGAGCGGGCCGAGATGGTTATTGAGGAGAAGCAGTGGCCCAACAATGAAGTCAGAGTTGGTGCCACTGGTGTCTTCTTGAGTGAGCGGTGCTGGATGGAGGTTGCGCAGCTCGGCGAGATGGTCTCTGTGTCTGGCCGTTACGGTGGGTTGCCATCCTCTGACGCCGGCGATGGTCTTACCCCTGCCGAGTCGACGCCCTACGGCGCCTCTAAGGAGCATCTTGTTTCTGGTGGCAACACGCCTCTCATGTACGGTGAGAAAGCCAAAGGTGGCTACTTCACCGATGACAGTCGATCTGAGGCTGGTGTGTCCGCCTTTGGTGGCGGCGACATGTTCAAGAACCTCGACACTCGTGAGCAGATGGCTGAGCGAGGCAACGAGAAGTCTTTGGAGGAAGTTGAAGAGTACAGAGACAAGCCCAGTCGAAAGCGATGGGTCGCCCTGGTCTTTGTGCTTACTTGGTTCATCCCTGATTTCCTTATCAGGTTGGTCGGACGCATGCCTCGAAAGGATGTCCGTATGGCCTGGAGAGAAAAGCTGGCTATCAACATGCTCATCTGGCTGATGTGCGGTATTTCCGGCTTCGTCATGGTCGGATTTCCTCTTCTCATTTGCCCGACGCAACACGTCTACAGTACCGCCGAGCTGTCTTCGTACGACGGCAAGAAGGGTAGTGATGGCGCTTACGCTGCCATCCGTGGCTTCGTCTTTGACATTGGTGCCTATCAGATCAACCACTTCCCCAACAAGCTGGTGTCTGAAGACACGTTTCTCAAGTATGCTGGCAAGGACATTAGCGCCCTGTTCCCAGTCCAGGTTTCCGCTCTGTGCCAAGGCAAGGATGGCTCCATCCGTCATGAGGTTCTTCTCGAGAACAGGGACACCAACATTACTGGCCAGCCTCTGCTTCTCTTGCAGAAGGATGTGGATCTCAACTCCAAGTACCACGACTTCCGATGGTTCACCAACGACAGCAGGCCTGACTGGTACTTTGAGCAGATGTACATGCTCAGGCACACCCACATGAAGGGTAGAATGGGTTACACTGCCAAGTACGTCAAGAAGCTCGCCGACACCCAGAGCCAGTACATCGCCATTCTCAACGGCCGTGTGTACGACATGACCATGTATCTGAACGGTGGCCTGCGCATGAAAGGCAAGAACAATAAGGACGCCCCCAACATTCCCGGTGCTACCAGATTCATGGACTCCAAGGTGGAAGGACTGTTCCAGAACAAGGCTGGCAGTGATCTCACCAAGTATTGGGATCAGCTCAGACTGGACGAGCTCACCAAAGCCCGGATGCTCACCTGCCTCAACAACCTTTTCTACATTGGTGATGTCGACACGCGAAACTCGACTCGTTGCCAGTTCGCGTCGTACTTCATTTTGGCTATATCCTGCGTGCTTGCCTCTATCCTGGTCTTCAAGTTCCTTGCTGCTCTTCAATTCGGAGGCAAGAACGCCCCTGAGAACCTTGACAAGTTCGTCATGTGTATGATTCCCGCATACACTGAGGACGAAGACTCGCTCCGCCGTGCCATGGATTCGCTATCACGCATGAAATACGACGACAAGCGCAAGCTTCTCGTCATTATTTGCGACGGTATGATTATTGGTCAGGGCAACGACCGGCCTACTCCTCGCATCGTGCTCGACATTCTAGGCGTGTCCGAGACTGTTGACCCTGAGCCTCTCAGCTTTGAATCTCTGGGCGAGGGTCAAAAGCAACACAACATGGGCAAGGTCTACTCGGGTCTATACGAGGTCCAGGGCCACATTGTTCCCTTCATGGTCATTGTCAAGGTCGGCAAGCCCTCCGAGGTTTCTCGCCCTGGTAACCGTGGTAAGCGAGACTCGCAGATGGTCATGATGCGTTTCCTCAATCGCGTTCACTACAACATTGCCATGAGTCCCATGGAGCTCGAAATGTACCATCAAATCCGCAACATCATCGGTGTCAACCCAACCTTCTACGAGTACATGTTCCAGATCGATGCCGATACCATGGTTGCCCCTGATTCAGCCACTCGCATGGTTTCGTCCTTCATCGATGACACTCGTCTGATTGCCGTCTGTGGTGAAACAGCCCTCACCAACGCCAGATCCTCGTTTATCACCATGATTCAGGTTTACGAATACTGGATCTCTCACAACCTGTCCAAGGCCTTTGAGAGTCTGTTCGGTTCCGTCACCTGTTTGCCCGGTTGTTTCTCCATGTACCGAATCCGCGCTGCCGAGACTGGCAAGCCCCTCTTCGTCAGCAAGGAAATTGTCGAGGACTATTCCACCATCCGTGTCGATACTCTCCACATGAAGAACCTGCTTCACCTCGGCGAGGATCGTTACCTGACGACCCTTCTTCTCAAGTATCATTCCAAGTACAAGACGAAGTATCTCTACAGCGCTAAGGCATGGACCATTGCTCCCGACTCCTGGGCTGTCTTTCTCTCTCAGCGACGACGTTGGATCAACTCCACCGTTCACAACCTGGCCGAACTTATCCCCCTTGCTCAGCTTTGCGGTTTCTGCTGTTTCAGTATGCGTTTCGTCGTCTTTGTCGATCTTCTGAGCACTATCGTCCAGCCCGTCATCATCATGTACATTGTGTACCTGATCTACCAGGTTATTGCGAACCCCGCAGTTGTTCCAATCACGGCCTTCCTGTTGCTCGCTGCCATTTACGGTTTGCAAGCCATCATCTTCATTCTGCGCCGCAAGTGGGAGATGGTGGGTTGGATGATTATGTACATCCTGGCTATTCCCGTCTTCTCCTTTGCCCTGCCTCTGTACTCCTTCTGGCACATGGACGACTTCAACTGGGGTAACACTCGTGTTATTGCTGGCGAGAAGGGCAAGAAGATTGTCGTGTCTGACGAGGGCAAGTTTGACCCCAAGTCCATCCCCCGCAAGAAGTGGGAGGAGTACCAGGCCGAGCTTTGGGAGACCCAGACGGCCCGTGACGACGTTCGATCCGAGGTCTCTGGTTACAGCTACGCCACCAAGGCTCAGGGTCCCTTCTCTGAGTATGGCGGCTACCAGCCCAGCCGCCCTGGCTCGACGGTTGGCTTTGCCCCCCAGAACATGTCTCGCATGTCTCTGGCGCACTCTGAGATGCCTGGCAACCGCATGAGCCAGTTTGGCGGATCACAATTCTTCTCTCCCGAGGAGATGGTTGGCATGCCCAGCGACGATGCCCTCCTCGCCGAGATCCGCGACATTCTGAAGACGGCCGATCTGATGACCGTCACCAAGAAGGGCATCAAACAGGAGCTTGAGAGACGCTTCAACGTCCCTCTGGACGCAAAGAGAGCCTACATCAACTCTGGTAAGTTTCTTTCGAGCCTCACATTTTCCGATCTCTTACTAACGTGCTACCGTAGCCACCGAGGCCTTGCTTTCGGGCCAATTGTAAATGGCTTGTGAAACGACGATGCGCAAATGGAGCGAACACTATAATGTCACAGCATTGCAATAATTTTTTCTGGATTTACAGAGGCGAATTTGGACAGGACGCTAAAACTTGAATAATTGCTCATGTCAAAAAAGGGGTAACCTCTTCTCTTGCCCTCCTTTCTCTGTCAAAGAGGAGCTCACAAGACGGCTCGGGCATTGGTTTTCTATACAATATCATAATAATGCGCGCGTATGGAGGAGGGTGTTTCTTGATCTCGGATGATCCATCGTGGAGCGAGCTTTGTGGTTGGGGATATCAGGATATTCAGTCCCTGATTTTGAGCGTGCTTCGATTTGCGTTTTTCATGGTGTTTATTCTTTTTTATATCGAGGTAGATGGACAGGACATTGTACATATTGTACACCGAGTTTGAACAAGTTTGACGTCTCATGCCAATATTCCGCAGTAGTTTCTTGATTACCTTGTGATGACGAGCTGTTGAGGCGATCAAGACGCATCATGTCAATTACCTGTCACCTGGGTCGAGGAAAAAGAGAGACGCCAGTATAAACCCTTTAGCTTATCCTCCCCTAAAGATAATAAATAAAGCATAGTAAGAATAAGTAAAGAAGCTCTAAAGCTTTACCTTTACTATAATAGATCTTGGGCTAATTATTATGCTTGAGAGGAGCTATAGGCAATTACCTCGGAAAGAGTCTATCTTGTCACTTCAGTCACGCTGTAGTTTGCTATATAGTTCCGTGAGCCTTTTTGTATAAACGCCGGGTATATATATATCAATGCCTATATATCTACGCAGAACAGCCGCTCTACAACACATGACCCTTAAGCAACCTCCCAACTCCACCCTTGCTCCAAGCCTTGACCTTTTCCTGGTCACACGTCTCCCATATCCTCCTCATGAGGGCCGCCAACACATCAACCTCCTCGCCGCCCTCAGAGGCCGCTCGCTGCGCATCCAGCCAGCCCAGGATCCCGAAGCGGGTGACAAGTGTGGTGCTGCCACCCTCGATGCACGTAGAGCGGTAGATTATCCTCAGGAGACGGGTGCGCAGGTTGACACGCAGGTAGGGGTTTGCGCCGAGGGCGAGAATCTTTTCGAACCAGCGCTTGCGGTGGAAGATGCCGAGGTCAAAGGGCGTGCGGAGGCTGTCGAGAAGGTAGATGAGCAGCCAGGTGATCTCGGTGTAGTACTTGTCGTCTTCGGACGGCTCGCCGTGGAGCACGTCGTGGGCGAGAGGGAGCTTGTCCAGGGCCCAGACGGGGCTTCGAGTGAGGAAGCCGTTGACCTTTGGGTACAGCGGATGAAGAGGGGTCTTGAGAATCTCGAGGGCGTGCGTGGCAAAGGCTGTAAAGGCCGAGGGGACGGGGCCCTTGTCTACCTGATCTCTTGAGGACTCGGCGAGCTCGGAGAGGAGGAGCCACACCTGATCCTTCTCCTCGTATGAGGATTCCTTGAGCTTGGCGGCCATCTTGAGGATGTTGGTGAGGGCCTCCTTGCGGATGTTGATGTGGGTAGAGGATAGGAGACGGATTAGGCCTGCTGCCCAGCCGTCTTCGACGAGGTCCTCTGCGTTCTTGCCAGCCCATTTGGTCAAGGCTGTGGCATCTTCATCTTCAGAAAAGGGCACGTGAAGCATCTCCTCAAGCTTTGAAAGGTCCATAGATGCCTTGCTCTTCTCGTCCTTGCCGGTCTCCGCCTCGGCGTCGGGCATGTCTTCATCAGCATCCAGATCCGCAGACTTGTCGTCCTTGAGCTTCTTCATCTTGACCTTGCTTGACGAAAACTGATCGCATATCCGCTTGTACAAGGCCTTGGTGAGCTGCTTGCCATGTTTCAACCGATACGAGGCGGTAAAGTAGGACGACAGGAACTTGCCAAGTGAAGCTTGCTCGGTGCCATCGGCAGAACTTGTGGCGTACGACAGCTGCTCGACCATTGTCACATTGACCAAGGCAGTGGCACCGTCAGACGAGGACAAGTTACCTTCCTGAGAGTACGTTTCCAACAATTCGAGATACTTGATAGGTGACGAGGCACATCGGTTGATGCAGTTATCAACAAATGACCAGACCTTCTCCATGTCCTTGGGCTTGATCTCGGCCAACGTTGTCTGCAGCGCTTCATATAGAGGCGTCATCATGGTTGCCTTTGTGACCAGTTGGTTTTCAATAGCCACCTCGCCAAGAACCTTCTTGAGTTGGTGAAAGGGAAGATCTCGCTTCTTGTCACACAGTAGCCGCAGGAGAGCCGTGTACGGCGAGGAAGCTGCTCCATCAACGAGGCTGTCGATTCTTGAGAACCATCGCATGCCAGGGGAATAGCTGGCGATGGACACAAGGTTCTCGAGCTCCATAACACCAAGAGACTCATCCTCAGCTTTGTCGCTTCCTTCATTGAGCGTCTTGAGAACTTGGGTGAAGAAGGGTGACACATCAAAGTTGGCAGCGAGTGCGACTTGCGGAATCACCTCATAGTACAGTCTAAGCAAACGACTGGCCATGGCCTTGTGAAGGATGTTTTCCGCAGGTATTCCCTTGTAAGCCCGAACCACTTCCTTCATATCGGGGATCCGTTGACAGAAGGCATCGATCAACCGACGGCTGGCCTCACTCCAGGTGGCGTCGTTGGATTTAGATGCCTCTTGGAGCATCTTCAGGGCTTCAGCAAGTTTCTCGAGTGCCACGATGAGGATTCGGGTCGCAAAGAAGGATGTAAGATGAGACTTGGGGGAGAGGCATCGGATGAGGACCTTTTGGTTGATGGGAAGAGGAATGATGTTGCCGAGCAGGATGGAGGTGGGAGGAGGAGCCTTAACGGAGCGAGTGCGGTCTCCAAAGCGAGGAGGTAGAGGGATCTGCATCGTGTTGAAGAGGAACGCGGCATAACCGATCCATGTCATGGAGAGCTTTGGCTCAAAGGTGAAGGATTCGTTGCTGAGGAAGTACTTGGCGGTGAGTTCAGGAGCAGCGGTAAAGATGGCTACCAAAAGCTCGTTGTGCTTGAGGCTTGACCAAGGGCGGAGCTTCTGGGCGAACTCGGCGAGGACAAAGTTATACACGGGGATATCATCCTTGTATCTGTCGGTCACGAGTGCTCCATGAGCGCCGGCCTTTCGTCCCCTTTGCACTGTGTCGTCGTCCGATTCCTTGGGATAGAGGCCTGTTGATGGATACAAGATACCAGCACTCGAGTTGGTGCAAGCGTAGATGAGGAATTGGTGGGCCTTGTAGCTCACTGTTGACTGCTCATCGACATCTTCACTGTCGGCATACGAGTAGAGGGCCAGGATTCGTAGCAGAGTCTTGGTGTTGAAGCTTCTGAACTTGATATCTCGGGGAATCTTGTCGTCCATCAAGACATGGGATTTCAACGAGTCCAAGATATCTCGGACGAGATAAGGAGGGTCGGTCTTTATCATGTAGGTCAAATGCGACAGAAGCTCCTTTTGCGACAAAAGTTCCTTTCTGCCATCGGAACTCAAGAACTTGAGGAGGCTCAAGAAGAACTTGACCGCGTTTGTCCTCACAGATGCCTTGCGCACATCCTCTTGGGTGTCTCCGATGTGTCCGATCTCGAGATTTCTCCCCAGAGAGGTAAAGGTGAAGTTGCGCGCTCGGAAGATGCGCTTCGCGTAGGCGCCGCCGTCCAAGCATGTAGCCTCTCGAAGCAGGCGAAGAGTAGGTGAGAGGACAAATCCCTTGCTCTTCTCAACCGACAAGTTCTTTGCGAGCGACTTGAGCTGTCGTTCCTGGAGGAGGGTCTGGCAGATGCCCAGGCCGTGGCTGACCAGCTGCAGGGAACCCGAGAGAACCTGAAGCAGCAGGGCTAGGACGACCGCGACGGAGGACATAACACCGTCATTGTTGACCTGGACGGCAAAAGACCACATCTCCATGATGTCGTTGAGGAAGACGGCATCTTCAGAAGTGTCTCTCGGCTTCACGGCGTCGAGGTACTGGTGTAGGATTTCGAGGTTTGCCCTTCGATCGTCATCTTCGGAGACCAGCTTGTCGAGAAGGTTCTTGAAAGATTGAAGCCCTGAGAAGTCAAGATTAGTCCACGTACAGCTTTAGAGACCCTCGTCGAGACCTACCATGTCTGGCGCGGCGCAAGTTCTGGTCAAAGGCCAGGAGCTTGCGCAATTGGTCGCTCGATGTCACATCCTCGCTGGTGGGCGTCTCGTGGGTGATCTTCTGGCGCTTCCGAAAGGCGGCGGCGCCGTCTCCGGTGTTGGAGACTCGTTTTCCCATTTTGAGGACCTGGTAGCTCGTCGCGACTTGGATGTCTCGTCCATGAATTTCCTCGAGATTTTGGAGTTCTGCCGCCAACGACCGCTGTCCCGCCTGCCAGATTTGGCGTCTCGAGTGGGGTGTCGGCGTATTGATGATCCGGTACTTGGCTCTTGGGCTCTTCACCTTGATTGAATTATTATTTTTTTCCTTGATAGGTACCACCAAAGAAAGATATCGCTATAGTAACCCGCTTTGCTATTGAATGGACTTCATAATACCTATTTCATGTCATTTCCATAGCAGCCGTACCTAAGTGGGCTGAGGTTTCAGCCAAGTTGAGTTTCATAAAATACAACACAACGAGTCAGCCACCAAGTCAATCCCGCATGGAAACTCATATATGCCCTCAACTCCCATGGACTAGGCATACAATGCCTTCCTACATACGTTCTGGCCATCTTAGTTTTCATTCACTTACACCAAAATGAATAAGCTTCCTTCAGAGATCATCTCAATCATTGTTAGCCACCTCGGCGACAAAACTCATGATCCTCACCTCATCGAGGGCAGATACGGACTTGCGTATCCATACCGAGATCGGATCTTCAACAATTCACTGGCGCAATATGCCTCTATATCCAAACAATGGCAGAATATTATCGAGACTGCAACATTTCGTCATTTGTGGCTGATGCCAGCAAGACTTGAGACAGCGCTCCAAGTCATGACACCCTCACGTCTTTCACGTCTCCGCCTTGTCAAGGTCGACTGCATATTGGATGTGGATAGATCGAATGATCTGGAACTGAGTATGTCTGAGTACTCTGACTGTCTACACGAGCGTGCCGGAAATATCATACGGTCTCTTTTTCGTCTCCTTGAAGCAACACCACCTGCAGCAAAGCCTTTGGTTACGGTTCATCTGTCCATTCTTCTGCCCAACTACGTTATCGAGGCCATTTCACAGGAACATCCGTGGCATATCGTCCCTCGTCCAAATAACTTTCCAGTAGTCCGCACTGATAGAAGTCTGATAGATGTTGGGAGCAAATCTGTCACGTACCTCAAGCTTAGTCAAGAGGTGTATCAAGAGCTGCCGGACCTGCCGATGGTGTCCAGTTTCATGCTCTCACTCGACGCCTATAGTGTTGCCTTTGAGCCTCGCTTCATATGTCTCGTTGCAAGCAAGATGAGCCGTCTGAAGATGGTGCAGTGGGAGCTCAGTGATGCCGAGAAGCGTGACCGTGAGCTTCGGATTCGGCAGAGGGACGGTATGTTCTTCCTTCTCGCTCCTTCACACTAAACTTGACAACTCATTCGTACCAGGGCTTGCCGATAACATCGACAAGCTGCCAATGTCGTTGAAAGATTTTGCCATCTGGTACACCAAGGAAATGCCAAGAGATGATACTATTGAGCCACCCAGTATCGTTCCTACTGGCCAAGTCGACCGTCTCAGCAGGGCACTTCGTCAATTCAGTCTGAGACCCAATGTCGGCATTTTCCTCTTTGATGGCTGCGTGGACTCGGTGATTCCGTGACCGTCCAACATTGATGACGAGCTTCCTCACTGGCCCAACATGAGGTTCTTCACGGTCAAAATGACGGGTGTGCTGCCATCAGGGAAATGGGTTGCTCTTCCCAACCCTGATGACGAAGAGTGGGCAGGAACCCGGCAGGTATCCAACTCGATCCCAGGCGAAGATAGGCTTCGCCATACGCGCAGTCCGACGGATCTGCAGATATTCGACGAGCTCTGCCTGGCTGCCGGGAAGGCCGCTGGACAGATGCCAAATCTCGAACATCTCTTCATCAGCTTTGGCGGCGGAGACAACGATTGGAGCAAATGGGCGGATACCAACTTGTCCTTTGAGCCACGGCGGCGGCCTCGGCGTGAGGAACCGCCCCTCGTCATTGAGGCAGAGCCTGTGCTGGATCCAAGCGAGGAGACGATCAAGGTCTGGCGCAAGACTAGTGCGAAGCTTGGTGTAGGCTTTTGGATGAGGTTGGGGAGCAGGAGGAGGTATGGTGCCTCGGAGAAAGAGAGTAGAGATGTTAGATAGTTACAGTTGTCATTTGAGTACGGACACGAACAACATGCATATACAGACATTAATGCACTTACAAGTCAAGCTTCAAATAGAATCTTGATAGAACTTCTTTTCTAACCTGCCTTGACCAAACAATCATGTCGGTAGTGAGTGCAGCAGCTATTCCCCCAAGTCTAAACTCCGACTACGGAGTCGACTCCACCAAAAAAAGGTCATGAGAGGCCGCCGTGATGGCATCCATCACCTTGCGCCACACCCGCCGCAGCCGCTGCATCCACCGAAATCAAGTTCTCGTCCATCCCGCAGCCATACAGAGGCCCAGGAATGAGACAAGATGCCCTCCAAAGCTGAGAAGTGAGCCCCCCGGCGGATGATGGCATGACTAGAGGGGAAAAAATCCCCATGGATCCGGCGAGAATCAATGACCAGGGATCCATCGTGGGATCGCCACCAAAAGACTTGCACTGGATCTTGGCCTTGGCTTTATTACTGAAAGAGATGAAGGCAAAACTGCATGTGAAGAGAAGAAGAAAAAAGGCCTCCAGAAGGGTCCGGCAGGCTTCTAAAGGCATCCCTGCCAGAGAAGTGCATCGTGATGGGCTAGAGCTGGTCGCTGCTATTCTTAGAAGAAGGGGGGGGGGCAAAGTCAGGGGCACCACCATCACGAAAGGGTAACCAAGCAGCTTTGACGGCCGGCGATGGAACGCACCATGTTCGCAGGAGCAAGAGCAAGAGTACAGTAGCAGCAGGGAACGGTCCGTCCGTCGATCAAGAAATCAGAGGGGTCCCGAGGGAACGGAATTGGCCCATTCTCGCATTCAGCCTTGATGCAGCCACAGAGGGAACATTCCACGAAGAACAAAGCCTGCCAACCTGGATCACGAATGGTTGCGGCTGAGGCAACCATCTTCTACCTAGCTATGGCCGCTTACATACAGTGAGATGGTGTCGTCGGAAGGCCGAGGCTGATTTCTCCGTCAGCGAGAGAAACAACATGATGATGCTTCCGTGAGTCAATCTCGTGTCGTTCACGCGGCGAATGGAACCGCGTCGCGTCGTGTCAGCTCACGCCCAAGAACACACGGCCACGACACCAGAGGCCATCTGCTCCTTCTTGCTTGCTTGCTTGCTTGCTCTATTCTTATGCTGGGAAGCATGAAACTGCAAGACGACCGCTTTGGGAACTCTGCCTGGAGCCCAACTGTCACAACCTTGCCCAAACAAGACACCAGGTTGGTCGAATTAACAGGCCGTTGTAGATGCTCCCACGTTTCAAAACAGCTCAGACCGAACACGCGCCTACCCGTCTGTCGCGACGAGCTAAACGTGCAGGAAACCGATTTGACGGACCGAGAGATGAAGAAGTCACCTTGTCCCGGGGTGCATCTGCCAATCAGCCCGGGGAGACAGGGGTCTTGTCTAAACCGACGGAGGGGGAGACGAAGAAAAAAAAATTGGTGTGTGAGATGATGAGACGTCAGATATCGATTGATTGAATGAGAAGGAGGATGAGAATAACAATGAAGGAACGAGGCCAAGTTTGAAACATGGGTAATACCAGACGGCGTCTTTTCTTTTCTTCTCTTCTCTTCTGGATGGCTACAGGCGTCTAGTTACACAAGTATACTTGTGTCATGTTACTCGAAACCGGCCTCTTTTCTTGACGATTGATAGCTACGAGATCTCTGGTTTGAAAGCCCTCCCTCGCCAAGATGCGGGTTCACACCAGTTCAACAGCAGAAATACGCAGCGTGACGACACACAGCCTCGACCATCCAAGAAAAAAAAAAGAAAAGAAAAAAACAAGGGCCTCAAATCCCGTCATCTCGCGGAGGCGTCCAATGCCGACCCAGCACGAGACCCTCGACTAGAACTAGGGAGGGGAACGAAGAAAATGCACGACATCAACTTCGGGTCAGTCTCTGGGAACACCTTTTTCACTCTGATCCAGTCACAGCTGAGCTCCTCTACTGCCTTGCCACGGTGGGCGGCGCTAGCATCGTCGCCGACGTCTGTGAGGGCCGTCTTCTAAGCGCCGACTGGCCCGGCGTGACAGCCGACCCCGGTCCGTCACCTGCGCCGTGTGGTTCGCCGTCGCTCAACCTCGTCCACTCGATCTGCCCTGGCGGCCCTCCTTGACGTCCGTCATGGCCGGGACCATCTATCCTTTTTGCTTCGAGATGGACGCTTCTTTCCCAAAGGATGGGGGGTGGGTGTGTGGACCTGGAGACATAGATCTCGTCGTCGCGGACCGGCCGTCCCTCCTCCTCTTCTTCTGCTCGTGGCTGGTCCATTGCTTTTCCTTCTTCATCTGCCGGGTCCCTTGTCCTCTTATGCAGCTTTCCCGTCGTGCTTCTGTCCTATCCCCTTCCTCTCCTTCTCCTTCGCCTCCTCTGCCAGGTTTCTATTCACCCCCTCCACTTCTGCACATTGCTGCGTGCACCGATACGAAGTACCGCACATGCATATCAGTGCCATATATATGTATTAAGCACCTTTCCTCCTCCTCTCCTTCACTGCCTCGTCGAATAGCGCACAGCCGCTTCACCCGCTCCTTCTGCTGCCCTATAACCAGCCCTTCCTCCCTCTCGCCATCCTCGGTATGACGTGAGAGCCTCGCAGCAGCATGACAGTCGCCGGTACTAGTCACGGCGGCGCTGAAGAAGCCGCATGGTCGTCTTCCTCGTGGCTCTCGTCCTTGCCCCTCTGCTGCGCACCGCTGGCCGCTTGCGCCGACAAGAGGCCGCGTCGTAGTAAGTTTCCGTCTACTTGCACTTCCACTACCGCCGTGGCTTGGGCCTCAGATTCTTCTTCTACTTTGATGAACATGCCTGGCGGCACCTTGAGCGACGAACGGTTGCTGATGGGCCAAGTCGATGAGAAGCATTCACACCCAGTCATCTACGACCAACCACTCTACCACCCACGCCCTGTGGCCGTTCCCATGGGTTCATCTCATCGCAATGTGCTGGAAAAGTATCCCAGAGAAACTGTTGCTCCCAGGAGGAAGAGGTTCTGGTCTCTCTCTTCTGGTACCTCTGGTACTTCAACAACCTCGCGCCGGCCGCCCATCTCAGCACCCCAAGACTTTCGACACATCTATTCAGCCTCTCCCAAGATCCCCGACTTTCCTGAGCCTACGCCATCAAGAGCCTCCAACTTGAGGCCTGCAAAGCAGCTTCCGCACCGCCCATATCGACCTCTGGAGTTGAGCATCTATGAGCCAGAGAACCGTGTCTCTCCTATTCTACCTCACTTTGATGCGCCTCCCTTTATTCCTACTTTCTCTTCGGAAGTGTCTTCTGGATGCATGTCGGATCGGTCAGAATGGCAGTCAGATGAAGGGAATCGCCCGATTGAGCACCAAAAGAGCTTCTCCGACTCTCCCATGTCTTTCCACTTCCCCCGTAGGCAGGCTCTGGAGAGTTCGCCTTCCACCTCGCAGGACGATGAGATCCCGCCCTTGATACCTCCCAGGGCCCGGAGCCGGCCTCGCGCATACACATCGCCGGATGTCGAAAATATCAAGGAACGGGTCGCGAGTGCCATGCTCGAGGTTGAGAAGCTCCAGAAGCAGATCGACGACGTTATTGAGAGGCAGAGCCTCTACTCGCCCAGCCGGCCGTCAACGCCTCACTCCACGGCCCGCACGATGCCTGGTATGAATCCTGCGTCTTGGCTTGCTTCTGAGCGTCTTTCGCTGACCGGCGTAGAACTGGAGCCGATGCCCTCAATCCCCGCTCTGCCTCCAGCTGCTCCGTCCTTTGCTGAGAGGCTTACTTCTGATATTGACCGCCCTCATACGGCGCCCATCAGAACTCCTCCTACCACCCCTCCTACTAGGGTCCCCGCCAACCCTCCTCGCCGAGCGAGGACGCCTGGTGCACCATCTGCTCCCACGAGCACTCCTCCTCGTGCTAAGAGGGTTGATATTCCTCTACCTCCTCCTCTACCTCTTGTCCTCAGACCTCCCCTGAGGAAGAAAAAGTCGTTTTCCCGGGTATCGAGCTGGCTCTTCCCCGGGTCGCAGCACAGCCGGAACCTGAGCTTCGACTCTGTCACCAACGCGCCCCGTCCCATCAAGGGCAACGAGGGCTTCTACCAAGTCTCGCTGGGCGAGACTTCAGGCCGTCGACGGAGCACAGACTCTGCCGACACGGTCAGCACCTGGGAGTCTGACGACGAGGGCCGGACTGTTCCCACGACCTGCTCTCTGGGCAGCACACCTGCGGTTTCGCAGGACAAACCACTCATTTCACGGTTTGCCACGTTTGGTAGAGGCGATACCCGACCCAACCGGACGAGCGTCGGGGTCGCCATTTAACAAGAAGATACGGATATGCTTGGATGTATTCACTGACTGACTGATACCCCGTTTATTTTCCTTTGTCCTGTCCTTTTGTGTATATTCGACGATGATACCACCTGTACCATATCAAGTCGCGGCTAGCAAGGCTACGCGATCGACGGTTTTGGATCTACTTACTCTGTGAACGGATTCTGGGCTTAGAGCTGGTTAACGGATTCATGGGAATGGATGGTTAAGTAATGAATGGGCGGCAGGTTTGCTCGAAAATTGGTCATGTTTCGCTGGATGAAGCGAAGACCTGCTTTGAGAGAAGGCAGGAGTTTAGTTGGGATTAGGACTGCCTAGAGCAGCTTTTTAAATGAGAATCGCCTAGTGCGATATATTCTTTTCGAGATGTTTATTGATTCACATGAGAATGTATATGAGAAAATTTGTGAGTGAATCATGCATGCGTGGCCGAGACATTGCGTGGTGCAGGGTATTTACGAGCCAAGTGCCGAATGCATCTCTCTCAGACTGCAAGCCAATTGAATCCCCTCAATTAATCAATCTTGATAGAGCTATCGGCCATATTCTTCAACTAACTTTTGAGTATAAAATCCAAATAACGGTACAAGACGCCCTTGTACACTCAATCATGTGCAGGGTGCTCAAAGTGGCTGACACAGTGCCTCATTCGTCGACCAACCACGTGGTCCACCTCGAGGCCATGTCTTCAACGTCAAACATTCAGGGATAGCCGAGCAGCTCGTTCATCTCGTTCACCTCAGCCCCGCAACCTGACTCGACTCGACTCGATGGAACCATCCCTTGACAACATTGACGCGCGCGACTCTACAGCATCTCTATTTCAACTACAATCAGCCAGAGCTGCTGATCTGATGGGTCTCGCCAGCGGGAGCTAGCATATCCCTGTCACGATTACCGAATCACTGGAGATGGTGCATATTGGGCGGCGCGGCGGCGACGAGGACGACGCGCCTCCCATCGCGGATCACCGGGACGACGACATGTCTGATTCTGACCCCGAGAGGGGACGCCTGCTTCATCATGACGACGACGATGATGACGATGGCGTTGATACAGAGAGCCGCTCGGACGCCGAGCGGCTTGAGAGCTGGCATGAGGAGCACCGTCGTCGTGAGACGAGACGATGGAGCTACCTCGTCATGGTCATCAGCACCATCGCATTGATCACAGTTCTTGGCTTCTGGGTCCGCAATGGGTGAGTTATATGAGCCGACGCTCATCTCCAAGTCAAGCTGACACGTCTGACAGAGCTCGACCGGCTGGGTGCGAGTATGACGGGAGCTGTAATGACATCTCCCGGCTCTGGGGTCAGTACTCTGCATACTTCTCAGTCCCCTCTGAGCTTGATGCCTCAACCCCAGACGACTGTGATGTGATGTTTGCCCTCGTCTTGTCCCGCCACGGAGCCAGATACCCAACGGCCAGCAAGTCTGCAGCATACAACGCTACTGTTGCCCGCATCCAAAAGTCTGCCACCATGTACGGCAAGAACTACAAGTGGCTCAAGGACTTTACCTACTCCCTCGATGCTGAAGATCTGACTGAGTTTGGCCAGCAACAGATGGTCGATTCTGGCAGGGCCTTTTATGAGCGGTACATGGGACTCGCTGAGAAGACGGAGCCTTTTGTTCGGGCGTCAGGCTCGGATCGGGTCATCATGTCGTCTTACAACTTTACACAGGGCTTTTACGCATCGCGAGGAGAGTCTGGAGACGATTATACTCGGGATGTCCTCATCATCCCTGAAGAACCTGGCATCAACAACACCATGTCGCATGGATCGTGCGCCTCATTTGAAAGCGATAGAGTTCCCAAAGACGAAGACGAAAAGGCCGAAGTTGCATGGGGAGCGAGATTCCTCCCCGAGATTCGAAATAGGTTGAACCACCACCTGCCGGGAGTCAACTTGACGCTGGAGGAAACCATCTACATGATGGACATGTGTCCGTTCCACGCGGCCAACACTCCCGACGGCGCTGGTCACTCAAGGTTCTGCGACCTCTTTACCAAGGCAGACTGGCGAAGTTACGACTACTACATGACTCTTAGCAAGTTCTACGAGTTTGGCAATGGCAATGCCTTGGGGCCGACACAAGGTGTTGGATATGTCAACGAGCTCATCTCACGCTTGACCGGGCAGCCTGTTGACGACCACACCACGACCAACAGCACATTGGACTCGTCACCAAAGACGTTCCCTCTTGACCGGGCTCTATACGCCGACTTTAGCCACGACAACAGTATGGTCTCCATCTTCTCGGCACTGGGATTGTACAACTCAACTGCCCTGCTGCCCAAGGACCACATTGTGCCCGCCATCAAGGCGCACGGCTACTCATCGACATGGGTAGTCCCCTTTGGAGCACGCATGTACGTTGAGAAGCTCGAGTGCGGCGCCAGCAGGAATGACAAGAGGGACGAGTACGTGCGAGTCCTGGTCAACGACCGAGTGATGTCGCTCGAGACCTGCGGAGGCGACGAGTATGGACTCTGCAGGCTGGAAGACTTTGTGGAGAGCCTGTCGTTTGCCGCCGCGGGAGGACACTGGGATCGATGCGGTGGATAAGGTAGAGAGACAGGGATTAGATGGATGTCAATTATTTGCACGAATTGGCGAGGCTGGTGGTGCCCGAGATGGACCGAAATAGAAACCAGACACAAGGGAAGGGAGTAATAGAGGAATACGGGATTGCCTTGAGGAATGCTGGCCGAATGATTTGATAGCATGCATTTGAGAATTGGTACAAAGAACATTGCCTTGATAATGAAGCTATCACATCCACAAGTGAATGTAACGATGAGATGGATGCGAGATGAGATAGATATGCTTACGCTCAGGATAGTCGAGATAAAGCTGACTAGTCTGTGCATCCTCCCCTCCCCTGCAAGCCCAGATCTCTGACCTCGTCTTAGCGGAGCCGGGGACCTGGAGCATGCGCTAGCAGGACCCCGGTCTGCGTCCACTGATGCTAAATTCAGCGCTCAGCATCAGCGCCAAGCCCACTGTAATCAGGCCTGGGCTGTCAGCGGGCTTGAAGCTTGAATCCC
>SSHR01002477.1:0-53207 GCA_006518225.1 Fusarium neocosmosporiellum
GTTTTGATGAGGGGGTTGGGAGGGAGTTGTGGGAGTGGACGGAGAGGGAGATGAGCAAGGTTGAGGGTTGAAAGAGCCCTGGTCGGTTATGCTGTTGAGGTTGGAGTGAATGTTGGCAAGGTTGAGTGATTGTTGGTGGTGAGGGTGACGGCTGTGTAGTCGAGTCTCTGTTGTCAAGGCGAGGGTAGTTGTCGATGTTGAGAGGATGAGCAGTTGAGTCTGTAATACCGAGGCTGAAAGCTTGTAAGACTGAGCAGTCGTTTCTCTTAATTTTAGTTCGTCGAGTTGTTAGTTGGTCTTTAATGTCAGGTCTTGCTCAAGCTTGTCACTGTCAAGTCAGTTGTCACAGGATACTCGTATGCCTTGATCTTCCCTCAATTCCGGTGGCCGTGGCAAAACCACTCATTGTCAGATACATATATACACACACTGGCCCAAAAACGCAAAGCCATCTCTTCTCTTTCTTTACACCACCTCCTCGGCTCGTCTAGTTTGTGGTGGGAGGGGGAACGACGGCAAAGGTCGGCCGCACGAATCTGAACAAGTCAGTTTAAGATTTGTATGCATAGAGAGAGGAGACTCACCGGTCGGTGTGGTAGACCTTGGCATTGTCGCCCAGCAGCTCCTTCTCGCGCTTCTGGTCGGCCAGGTATCGTCGCACCTGGTCGCGGTCCTCTTCGGCCTGGAGGAGGGGGATGAGGTTGATGCGGGCCCACATCTTTTCACGGGCGAGCTCGCTGTTAGGATGTGTTAGTCCTCTGGTGTTTCCTTTCGTGATGGCTGGGAGGGAACGTACTTGGCCTCTCGCATGCCGTGGATGAGCTTGTACCAGCCGTAGCCCATGACGGCGCCCATGCCGAGGAGGAGGATTCCGGGGCGGAAACCCTTGGCAGGGAGGTTTCGCTGCTGAGAGTCAGCATTTGTCTGGGACTACAATTGTTTCGTCTCCATGTGTATCCAGCTCTTGAGGTTGAAGGACTCGGTTCGTTCGCATCGTCGGGAAGTCTTTGGGTTCATCTCGCCGGCCTGAACGTCCCAATTGCGCATCCAAACCAACAATATCCATCCAGAGCAACTCAAAGCACCATTCTCCCAACTCTTTTCTCCCAACGCACCTTGTACTGGACGGGCTCGTACCCGCCCCGAGGGGGCATATCTTGAGGCATGGCGGGCAAACGGTTCGCTCGTCGGCGTCGGGGATCGGTCAATTGAACTTCTCGGATCGTCTCGCTACCGTGTCTCCCTCGTGTGGGCGGGCAGGCTCGTTGTTTCGTGGATGAGAGGGTCGGCGGCCGGTTTGCTTCGTGAGGTGATTGTTTTCCGAGCAACCGATCAACTGTGGATGAGACGCCTTGCCGGATTACGTAAGGTGGAAGCCAAGGTTGATTGACAGTCGATGGCCGGGGTAAAGCCGCCTGCAGGGGTGTTATGTAAGCGGGGTTGCCCAGTAGATTTGCACAGATTACCAAATGGGTAATGAAGCTATCGCCAAGCACATTTCTGCTTGTCTGTTGGGTCGTGTGAGATCTTGACGATACAGTGAATATGATGCCCATTCATATTTTCCATAGAGCTTTTGATTGTCGTGAGACTGATCGGAGAGTAGTTCCGAGGCAACAACGACATTGTTGCCTATGGCTTGCAACCAATCTTTGAGCTTCGGCTCTAACTGAAGTGAATTCGCAATATGAGCATTGGAACCTGCCAACTCAGCCACGAGGCTCGTATCAACCGAGAGATGGCCCGATATTTATTGTTTGCTTTGTTTCACCCTGGCTGTAGGCTGAAGCTCTACCATGAGAACGATGAATGAGAATAGACGCGTGAATGCTCCTAGCTTGACTCCCCTATAAAATCTTGCTGCTCACCAGGAATCCATACTACTAGCTCTTACGACGAGTCGTCGCAACTAAAACGTAAGGAACCACTCTGGGACTACCATCTCACAGCCTTGAAACTCTCACCCGACTCGCCCCGACTATTAGTCCTCATCAACTCGACCATGTCGACCCAACCAGGCCCACAGCAGCCGCAGCCAGCGAAGCCAGCCCGCGGTATACAATTGGTGAATTTTCTAGACCCCCCTGGAAGAATCGCGACAGTAGGAGGGCTGAGCCATTCAGTTCAGTACCTCCCCTACCCGCTTTTCAAATCTCCCATCATCATGTCCACCCCCAACCTAGACGAGGACTGGGTCGACGCATCTAAGGAGGTATTCATCTTCACACACCCGGTACCCAAGCCCGACAGGACCAGACTCCTCCAAAAGAAGCAGGAACACTTTCAGTTTTATTTCTGGACGGCTCTGGATAGAGCCCGCAGACTCAACAAGGCACTTGACGGGAGCGTGCGTCTCTGGGAGTACCACGACCTCCAGGCATGCTAACCTGGTGGCGTATGTGCCGTCAAGTCACTATTCCTTCCCGTATTGGTGAAAGTAATGACGGTGTATGGAAGTAAGTTTTACTGGGCTCGCCTTGGTTCGACTGTCCCGTATTTTGGGACCTGTTGTGGAAGGTTGTCGTGGATGATAATGGCAAGCCCAAGCTGGATGATGACGGCGACGTTATCGTGAAGCCACGAGATCCAAGATCGGCAGTGCTGGAAAAGAGGTTCTTCGACAGATGGTGGTTCACAGCTTCGCAGCTGCCACTGAGACGGTTTGAGAACGGAGATGCGGTTCTGCCTATCACCATGGAGCATTACCAGGCTCAGAATGGGACTAAGGGCAAGCAGTGGCTCGTCTCTTATGTCGTAGAATAGGGAACATCTGATTAGGCAGGGCGATTGTGGTGTTTTTGAAGATTGTGGGCAAGGGAATTGTCTTGGATTTTGGGCCTGTGAGGGATTGAGATAGTCATGTCCCACGAAACGCGCTGGAGAACGAGGTGAACGCTTGTATTATAGACGATATAAAGTAAAAACCACTGGTCTGAGTTTGAGAGGCCACCCATACCAGACTGGTCATTTCGGTTGCTGACGATCGGGAACCTTACACTTTGACCTAATGACCTCCCTCATATCGTCGCCTTGAATTTGACGGGCGTGACTGAAGCCAAAGCCTTTGATTTCTTGTCCCATGAACTTGCATAGCTTCCCAACCCGGTAGGTAAAAGGAGTTAAGCTCAACTGGAAGAGTTAGTTGACCTCAAGCTCCAGGGCGCAGATTCGAGGGTCTGGGGCTCATGAGCCTTGACTCCTTCGGGGCTTCTCGGGCCTGTTCCACCGCTAATGAATTTCAAACCTCTCGAGCTTCGCCTCCCCTCGGTCTACCATGTCCCTCGCCTCCCCATCCATGAGGCCGACCACGAAACATGCGCTGATATGCTCGTAATGGCCGTCCTTTGGCCTGAGGAGCACTGGGACGTCGCAGCCAGCCAGCACGACAACCTTGTCTCCTACGTCGGCAGAACTGGCCACGCCCATGTAGTTCTTCTTGGTCAGAAACTTGACACTAGAGGCGAGAGTGTTGTTCGACTCCAGCGCAACACTGACGATCTTGTCTCTGTGGTTCTCCCATGCCCACTGGAGAGCCTCTGCACCGTCTTGCCAATGGGCCATGTCTAGCTCCTCCAACCTGAGTTCGCCAAAGATCTCTTCCCTCCAGAAGCGTGAGAAGTCTGTTCCAAGCGGGATGCCTAGGCGGAGAAAGAGCGTTGCCGTGTTGGGCGGTAGTGTCGGTGGATCGTCGCCATCCATGTAAAACAATGCGAGGTGAAGAAGAAAGCAACTCCCCCAAGTGTGGAGTTGTGTTGCTTCAGAGTGTAGAAGACGCACCATGGGGTCTCCAAGGGATGTATCTTGGAGAGCAGTCCGGAAGAGGATTTGGAATATATGCCTGCTTGAGCAGCCACGTTCCCCGAGCCTGGAACGACCTGTATAACTCTGTACAAGATCGAAAAAGCTGGTCCCAATGGCCAACATTCCGTCGGAATCCCTCCAGGTTGGGTATACCTCCACTACTTCGTCACATACCACCCCAGTGGCGATCAAGATGCGAGAAGATTGGCTCAGGTGGGCAGAGGCTGGAAGCAGATGTGCAGATGCTTGGAAGCCCATCCTACGCAAAACAGTTCCTACGGGAAATACATCAACCACGTCGTTTCCCGGGTCCAAAGCCCAGGAGATGGCACCCCAGTCTGGAGCCCACGAAGGTAGCCCATGTTGTCCTGTTGATCCCCCCGCGTGATGCATGCGGCAGGCGTCCTGTAGAAAGTTGGGATCCCGGACCTCACGCATCTCGGCTCTGAAAAAATCGCAGTAAACTTGGATAACAGGATCGTTGTAGTCTGCAACGAACTGTGTGTCCATCACCCCCAGGAGGCCAAATATTTTATCCCGTGGGTCACTCGCGCGAAGATGAGCCAAGTGTTGCACGAGAACGAGTGTCGGACGCTGTTGGGTGGCTAATCGATCTCTTGTCTCGAGTAGTGATTTGATCGAGAAACCGACCGCGGCGGCGGCAAATCGTACAGCTCTGAGTAAATCCTGGTAACTTCCCTGATCTAGGAATGATAAATTAGATGCTGCTCTGCTTTTAAACTCCACTATCCATATGGCGAGTGCTCTCAACGAGGATAGCCTTATAAGGGTTGAGCCACATATGAAGAGAATATCAGCCGGCAGTACTAGCTCTTGGAATATCCAAGTGCGCCTCCAATACGGTGAGCTCATCAGTGTCTTGATGGCATCCCAGTATGGGCTCTTTTCATTCATATCTCCGGAGAGTGACCAAAAGTCTGGATGTCTTTCCATCCAACCGTCAAAGTTTGGATCCCAGCACCCAGACCCGGTCCATTCTGGGTTCTTCTCTTTACAGGCATCCAGCCATGCGACAGAGGCGTCGGCCATGTTGGCCACGAGATGCGAGTCTTCGGCCTGCCCAAACCAAGCAAGGACCACTGGCGCAGAGCCGTATATGGACCCCATGAGCTGGACTTGGCGGCTCCGCTCCGCCGTATCAGCCTGGTTAATGCATATCGCATCGGCCCAGAAGAACGCAGGCTTCTCCCAAGGGATGTAGGTGAGGATTTTGGGGAGAAGAGCCCGTATCTACCGTAAGAGAAGGGCAAGATTCTTGGTAACCTTCCAGAGGATTCCCGTTGATGATGATGGTCTCGGTATCTGCTGGATCGCCCCAGACATACGACAAAGGGATGAACTGGCCTCGCACGTCTTCGAACCGACAAGGGAAGATTTTGACTTGGACCTGTGAGTGGCTATCTGTAGATGGGCAGATTTCGAGGAGACGCAGGTCATGTCTGTCTGTATCGAGAGGGCGGTAAAGATTCGGTACGGCTGTTGTGGGATCTGATTTTGCCATGATTTGAAGGCCTGTTTATCGGATCCGCTGATGGGGTTGAAGCATAGAAGGAACAAAATGTGGAGTTCGAAGAGATGAGTTGTTTATGAGAGCCTTGTTTGATCAGAGTCAGATGATGGAATTGCACTTTGTGGCTGCGTGCATTGGAGGCGCAGCCGATGGACTGAGCTGTTCAACAGATATCTGTATATTATGCCTTACGGAAGCCCCTGATATTAAATAAACCGCATACTATTATATTCAAGGTGCCTAAAGGCAACTCTGCAGTAGCTGGCAATCAGCCTGGTGAGGCTGTAGCAAGTCAGCCAAGTGTTTGTCTGCATCGCCGTTATGCAATATTGAGGCGCAGCAGGCGTCTGGGAATGGGCGGCACAGCATCAACCAAGTAGGTTGCTCGTCCGAAGAAGAAACCCTAGGCAACTCACCGTCTCCTTAGTCCTACTCGAGACCGTGTATGGGCAAGTACAAGACCGTGATTTCGACAACTTCGTCGCCCCCCTTGTCATAGGCAAAGCCTGCCTTCCTCCTCTACTTCCTTGACCTCTTCTTCTTCCTCTTTGGCTTCCTCAGGAGAAGGAATCGAGGTTGATTTTGGGTGTCTTGATCAGCAATGGCACAACTGTCGGCTACTTTATTGAGACTTGATAGATGCTTGTGCCATGACAAGGATGTTCGAGACTGAGCTTATCTAGATGATACATATCGAGTGCAGTCCATCTCGATACTCCAGACATGGCAATTGTGCTTCTCCCGGACTTCTCGTTAGAATCCTTTCCTTGACCTTGTTACTCCAGGAATAGGCAAGCCCGATGCGTTGAAACGTCCCTGTCTCTCCTTGAACCATCTTGAGAAGCAGTATATACATACCTCTCCCATCCCCATCCTTTGACCTGGCACACATGTAGAACAGCAATCCTTGAGTGTTCTCTTCCGCAAAGTCTTCCTGGAGGATATCGAGCATCACCCGTGGCTCACTATTGGTCGGCGATGCCTCTGCTTGGGTATTGGCCTTTTCACCATCTAGAAACATATCCCAATAGTAGCCCTCGACACTCTTGCGTTCCAGGGTTGTCTTTCTGAGAACTCCACGAACGCGGAGCCAGCCACCGCGGATCGCAGCGGTCTTGTCGTCTGTCCAGTAGTCCAGATGATAGTCTTGGACCGTTATCAGCGAATCTTGAATCCTTGGCTCCCCAGGAATTACGGGGCCATCGATTGAAGCCCAAGACCAAGTGGGAGCGCGATATTCTCTAGGCCGTGTCCATCGCCCCGGTTGATGGTTGCCTTGTACGAACCACAGGAGCTCGCCCTCGAGATACCGACGCCACATGCCGGCGACGTAATCGTCCTGTACAATCTCGGTCATCCTTTTGACGATACCGGAACACGCAATGAGTTTGTCGCTCGGAACCGTGAGCGCCGATGCCGTGTATAGTTCCACGATGCGAAGCCATAACAAGTGAGGAGCGGAATTCCCGTCACCCTCGCGGCCTTTGTATCGACCTACCCGGCTGATATAGTCGGATGAATCGAGCTGCTTGAAGGCGGCATCTGAGGATGTCGACAGGGAAGAGGACAGGCCGTTTGGATAGACTTCTGCAGCGTCTTTCTCGCAGCATTCCCAGATGAGCTGCCGCTTGCCAAAGTGAAGAATGCGAGGAGCCAGGAAGCGCTCCTGAAGAACCCAAGCTCTTTTGTTGACAAGTGCGTTTGAGACTTCTAATTGCCAGAATTCATAGTCAGAAAGGATGAAGCTCTCTGCCGTCTTTGCGGCCTCTTTACCACTCCTCGCTACCACCTGGGGGATAAGTGTACGGGGGTCTCGTTGGTTGAAGATGGACTGGGAAGGATCGGGGGCGTCGGCGGCGGAGATGTTGCAAAATGAGTTGGAATAGACACTCTTCATCAGGGACGCTTCGTGCTGCCAATCTTGGGTGTTGTCTTTGCCTTGGAATACGCATAGGGAGTCGATCCAGATGTAGCCTATGTCTAGATGACGACAGATAGAAATGGCATCCCGAAAGACTTGAGGGAGGGTTGACAAGGGAACTCCTTCGAGAAGTTGCGGATATGTGTCCTTTGTCAATACTATATGATCAACAGGATCAGGGCCCCAGCGATGAGTGAGCGTCATGTACTGTCCATGAGACTTTATTTGACCCGTCTCTATCAGGCGTACTGTTGGCGCTCCATGTAGATCAAAGGAGAGCAGGCGTGTCGGGTACCAAGGCCTTTCGTTGACGGACCTGTTGCATCGTTCATGGTGCGTGGCACATTCTTGGACCCAACGTTTGGCCAGAGATAATGTCTGCGAGGATCCCGTGCTCTCCGGGAGGCCCTGACTTGGGAGGTTTGTGTTTGTGTCTGTAGCATCATTAGTCCCGAAGCCAACTCTGGATGATTTGGGTGGTCACTGACCTTTGAGAGGTTCTAAAAGAAAGCTCGCTCTCCAGTAAGCTGTGCGGGAATACGCTGAAGTGTTGATAATTGGCTTGTTGTATGCAACTTGGAAAAGGTAGCAGCCAGGATGGCCATAGGCCTCCGCGGGAACCAGAGAAGTACTTGTGAGGCCATCTTTGGCTGATTCAGCGGCGCCTAGGGTGTCGACCAAAGCGCTAGCGACGAACACACGCTCTTGGGCACTCAAAGCCTCCCAGAAACGATTGCAGACATAGCATCCCTCGTCAATAGATTTCTCTAGACTCTGGTAGGTTGGATGATGAGTTGAAGAATGGAATGCCTGGACTGGGCCAGGCACTTTCTGGAGGCATTCTTGGCACTTGAGACAGAGCATTTGTACGTCGATGCACTATGTTCGGAAGGAGAAATAAATGGCAACACGAGTTAAAGATACAACCTGTCATGGATGTGTGACATTTGACTCTTTTATCTCTTTGGGTGCTTTCGCGCCCAACATGCATGCATGAGCGAGTGTTGGTTAAGAAATTAGCTTCGCTGCAATTTTGAACCCCCCTCAAGCGCTTAGATCCCGCCAACCTGCTTGCATCGAAGTGGACGCATGAATCACACTTCCGAAGGGAGTATTTGAGAGCGTATCTGATTTGAATAGCTGATAAGAGTAAACGAAATTTGCTGATACCAGTCGGCAATGTCTCTTATTGAGAGATGAGCAATAGCGGAATGTTCTTTCATAGGTGGCACAAACAACCTGTTGGTAACAAAGAGCTGCATCAAACAAAATATCCAGTGGCTCTGTAGCCCTAGAACGCCTGATGAAAACCAGGCTCTTGGCAAACTGGGTCTCCTTGGCTTGGAAAGGCTTGTGAGTCAAAGTCCTTGTCCGGGCCGTTTTGAAGTGCTCAGAATAGACATAGCAGATCAAGGCTCCGGAAGTACTTCTTATCAGAACAATTTCAGGTGATATGCTATTGGACGGGCTGCGCTTCAAGAGCCTCTCTGTCGCACGAGGATGGGCATGTCTGCCTTAAGTTACATGGTGTCCAATCATGCATGGTCTGTGGCGTTGGTGGCCGTGCTTGCATACTGCACTGCAATTTTAACCCGCCCCAAGAGCTTGAGTTCCTAATTTATTACTTAACTAGACAGGTCACACAGCTTGTGTTTAACTACTTTAATTCAGCTGAGTTGATAGGTCCTTGACGGAAGGGAGTAAGTTGAAACTAGAACTAGCTGGTCGGGGATAAGATATTGGGTTTAGGGGGCATAGAAATCTTGATTCTTTGGCTCCAACAAGATGATAACGACGGAGCCGCATGCGTAAAAGCTCTGTTGGTTCAATAGCCCTACGCCGACTCATCACATCCCTCGAACCGCATCACCATGCAAACCTCTGCAAGGTCACAAGCCCAGAAAACAAGAAATTAGCCTAATATACCCGTCCAAGACACCCACATATGCGAACTGATCACTGCCCAACAAAACACGTGAGTTCAGGATTCCAATCCCTGCCTTCTCCAGTCCGGGGATTCCTCGTCGATCATGAGAGGAACAAGGAAATTGACCGCAACTTTTTGCCTAAGCGAAGCCTGGAGGATCGACGCTAGGGGGGAATGGTATCCCGTCTTCTGGAGTCCCCGCAGGGGCAGAGTCCGCTGATGGTCGTCAGCTGCGAGGAACAGGTAATTCTGGGGTGACGTGATGGAGGGGGACTCAGACCAAGGATGGTTGGAGGTGGGGCCATGACTCGTAGGCAGCGAGGTTTTCTTGCTGTGTGCTTTTGGGGATGGAGATAACTCGGTGTAGCTGGGTTCTCATTGAAGCGGCTATAGTGAGGGCTTCTGGGGGGTTGTTGCTTGTGGTGGGTGATGCGGTTGATGTGACTGTAACGATTATATAAGGCAAGTGATCGGCCTCATCGAGTCGATTTGTAGCATTGTATCACCATACACATAGAATTCAGCAATTTATAGAATCTGTTTTCGTTTTTGAGACGTCATCATGGCGGCTTCGACAGAGAAGAAGCCCTTTTTTGGGTATAGAGGAGGATGGCTTACATTTTGGATCACGGTGAGCTCCTTACTTGAAGGGATATACTTCATATTTGTATTGACTGAATAAGGTTGCGTGTGCTACGGATATGACGCTCTTTGGCTACGACCAAGGAGTTTTCAGTATGTACACTCCATACTATACATGAACCCCGCCTAATACATCTCAGGTGGTGTTGTTGTGACAAAGGACTTTCTTGAACTTCACAACCTCGTCGGTCCATCCAAGACAAACCTCCTAGCCACCGTCACGGCCATCTACGACATAGGATGCTTCGTCGGCGCCTTGATCGCCTTTACAATCGGTGAGCGTCTAGGTCGCAAAAAGGCCATCATCATGGGAACCGTCATCATGTCCGTCGGCACTTTGATCAAAGTTACTTCGTACAGCCTTGCTCAGATGTTTGTTGGACGTATTGTCCTCGGGTTCGTCTTGGCAAATCAACAAAGAGATAGAATACTGACGAGGTTAGAATCGGGAATGGTATCAACACTGCTACGGCGCCCATCTGGCAGACTGAAACCGCCCAGGCCAAGTGGCGTGGAAAACTCGTCATCCTAGAAATGGCAATGAACATTGCCGGCTTCTCGCTCGTCAACTGGATCAACTACGGTCTATCCTTTGTCGAAGGCTCGGTTGCATGGAGATTCCCTCTTGCGTTTCAGTTTGTATTCATCTTTATCTTGTTCGGCACGGTCCCATGGTTACCTGAATCTCCCCGGTTAGTACCCCCCCCCGGCACTCTTCCATAGTTCTTACTGACAGTGTGCTTAGTTGGCTTATTGCTCACGATCGTACTGATGAGGCTGTCAAAATCCTCGCTTGTATCGAAGACAAGGAGACTACTGACGCGGTTGTTACTGCTCAGCTTCACGAGATCCAGTTCAGCGTTGACTATGAGCGTGAACACTCTGTTAAATGGATCGACATTTTGATGTGCCGAAACAGAGATCAGGCGGATACAAAGACTATGCGGCGTCTTCTTCTTGGAGCCTTTACGCAGTTTATGCAACAGTTTGAAGGCATCAACATCATGTAGGTTACTGAACTCATTATGTCCTGAGTTACGTGTTGATGTTTTAGGTCGTATTATATGCCCACTGTCCTTATCAACTCTGTCGGCCTCTCTGAAAGCATGGCCCGACTACTATCAGCATGCAACTCCCTCTCCTACCTAGCCTTCTCATCAGCCGCCGTTCTTCTCGTTTAACGATGGGGCCGAAGAGGACTCATGCTGCTCTCCACAGCCGGACAACTACTCTCTTTCCTCATCATCACCATCATGCTCCGCTATGCCGAAGGCGACGGTCCCAACACGGAATCCTACGCCTCAGCGTCAATCGCATTCTTCTTCCTCTTCTTTATATCCTTTGGAATTGGAATGTTGGGCGTTCCGTGGCTGTATCCCACCGAGATTAATTCTCTGCCCATGAGGACCAAGGGAGCTGCCCTAGCAACTGGAACAAACTGGCAAGTCAAACCTCCATCTTTCAAATGTCTGTGATTAATCTGTTCAGGATGACAAACTTTATCGTTGTCGAAATCACCCCTATTGGTATTCAGAACCTTGGCTGGCGATTCTGGATCGTCTGGACGGTTACAAACGCCTTCTTCCTCCCCGTCATCTACTTTTTGTACCCGGAAACTTGTAGGTTCACCTGGATCCCCGTTGGCGTAGCTCACTCTAACTTGTTCCAGCAAACCGCAAGCTCGAAGACTTGGACGCCTACTTCCGCGAGAACCCATCCGTCATCGTCATCAACGACAAGGACGCCATCTCGTCCAAGAGGCCCTTCAAGTACATCCAGCAGGAGGAGGAAGATATTCGGCGCGAGCAGAGAAGCATTGGAGAAGCAGTTTTGGAGGAAAAAGCGCTGTAAGACTCTGTTTGCTGCTTGTAGATTGTGTTGCCTCATAGCATACACGTCGCTGCACTATTCTCGCCAGACTGGTAATAAGAATCAATAGCTCTGGGCATGCAGTCTCTATCACTCTAGAGTAGCAGTGTCTATCCCCGTGCAAATAAACAACAGAAAAACATCTAGACCAGACTCCTTCGTTACAGCAATCCAAGAATTCTGAGCTCATAATTAAGCCATCGCTCTTTGGCCCGTGGCCACATCCCAAAAGTCAACTTGCTTCGCAAATGCAGCATATAAATAGCAAAACATCATGTCGCAACTGAGCTCTGCACCTGGCTTCCAAGTGATCGCTCACTGCCGGTACCTAAACCGGCCAAGCCCTCGCTCAACTTCTTGGTAACGACGTCGGGGTCCGGTTCGTCTCTTCCGACAAACGTCCAGCTCTCTTCTGTATCGTCATCTTCACCGGAATCCGGCTGTTCATTCTTGCCCGCCTTGCGCTTGATCAGACTCTTGGCGTACTCGAGGTCGCGGTAGATGCACTGAATAGCGTTCTCAACACCGGCCTCCTAGAATATTGTTAGTAAATAATCGTCACTGAAACAAAAGTAGACTTACGCTTCGAATCTGCTCGCCAAGGACGCGCGCCTTGACGATCATGCGTTCGTTTCGAGTCACTTCCCAGAGTGCTCGACCGAAGCTGTTGGTTCCCCATTTCTTGACCCAAACTCCAACACCCAGATCCTCAACTCTGCTGGCAAAGAAGAACTGATCTCCAAAGAATGGTCGAATGATTGTCGGGATACCCGCTCGCAAGCTGGCACCTGTCGTTCCTGAACCGCCATGGTGTGCGGCAGCGTCAATTTGCCGGAACAGCCAGTCGTGTGGCGCTGACTTGATAACATGAATCTCCGGAGGCATCTCTGGCTCTGGAGCTCGCGGCTTGGCTGGGTCTTCCTTGGAAGAGATGCGGTCAGACCAACCCTTGGAGAGAATGCATCGAACGTCGGCCTTGTGTACGGCATCGATAACCTCTTGCGTCATCTTGGCAGGATCGTTGACAATAATAGATCCGAATCCGACATAGACCAGCTTCTTCCCATCTGCCCTGGCCTTGGTGATAAAGTCCTGCAGTTCCTGAGGCGGCTCCCACTCACCGCCCTCGTCCAAGAACCAGTAGCCGGTCACTCTGATCCAGTCTGAAAAGTCCAGAGGCGGAGCGACTACGCTTGGGCTGAAATTGTACAAGAAAGGAACCTTGTTAGGCTGCATCTTTTCGAGACTCGTGTTCGGAAGTCCCAGCGCGTTGTTTCTCCATCGGTTCACCTGGTACGCGGTGGCCTTCCAGAAGATGTTGTCAAACATGATGTACGTCATGTAATTGTAGGCTCCTCCCATCTTGTGTTCGGGCATGATAAAGGCATGAGGGTATGCTCGAGTCCTAGTCCAAGGCATTGTGAAAGCTCTAAAGTACGGAATACCGAGCTTCTCTGCGATATGTATACCCGCCATCGCCGATGGAGACTCGATAAGAAGCTCCGATCCCTCGCACGCCTTGAATGCCGAGTCGAGAAGGTCGTCAAGCCATCCTCGGAAGGTAGAGTTTGCCTCGCGAAGGAATGACCATGTAAAGGTTCCGTTCTCGATACACAGGCGCATCAGTTCAGCAGGATCACCCTCGACCCGGGCGAATTCGATGCCATGGGACTCGATCCAGCCTTGGAACTCGGCGTGTGTGGCAATTCGAGGCTTGTGACCCTCAGCAAGGAGGCCCTTGCAGAGCGCGATGTAGGGCTGGACATCGCCTCTGGAACCGATCGTCAGACAGGTGACCTTCATCGACTTCTGGGGCTTGAAAGCAAGAGAAGAGGCGTTGGGATCGTCAAAGAGGATGGTCGGAGCATTAGAGACCCCGGAAGTCTCATGAGGAAGTTCCAGCTCGTGATCGGCAAACTCGTCTTGTCGCGCTTCCTTCAAGGCATCGCGTTCGGCAATGGCGGCGTCCTCATCCTCCTGCTCCTCCTGCTCAAGGATTCCCGACTTTTCAAGATGTCGGCTGGTCTCGAGAATCTGGTGCATGGTAACAGCGCAGTCGTCCCGAATCTCCGGTGGCCGAAACTCAAAGAATAGCTCTTCGTGGCCGCGAATGACAACCACAAGACCGTAAAAGCCAAATCGGAAACCCTTCTCCTTGTGGACATTTTCAATATCCTTCAAGGGCAAAATGAGCTTGGTCCTTGTCCCCGGAACTAGACTTCGGAAGCAGAATGAGCGGTCGCTGATGTAGAACTTTCCGTAAAGTGGCAAGACTCGGACAATGTAGCCAAAGTACGTCGCAAGAAGCTTCTCTGACTCTGGCAGGGCAAAATGCGCCCGGAATCGATCCATCAAGTTCTGGATCTTGCCATCCTCCTCCAGTTCATCATCATCATCGTCGGGTCTAAGCCCAGAAGGCTCATCGTAGTGGCGGTGGCCTCCCTTCCACATTCCGTGAACCTTTTCGACGTAGCCCATTGACTCGGTCGCAAACAATGAACCCATGCGCTGGCTCGTCTTGCTGAGATACTCGGCAAACGCATTTGCTCTCTGCAACGGGTATGCTCCCATCTTGGTGATGCTCTGCAGTGTTGGGGTGAGCGGGCGCTGAGAGCCCTCCCCCTCTCCTTGCATATCCTGCATAGAGCCAGTCGTCGCAGCATGAACAATTGAACGGATGTGCGGCGCGTTGGAGCTCGAATTAC
Source organism: Fusarium neocosmosporiellum (assembly GCA_006518225.1). Taxonomy (NCBI): domain Eukaryota; kingdom Fungi; phylum Ascomycota; class Sordariomycetes; order Hypocreales; family Nectriaceae; genus Fusarium; species Fusarium neocosmosporiellum. Next base: position 14,397 of record SSHR01002477.1, read on the forward strand.
GGGGCGCGTTCTTGTCAGGAGATACCCGCTTTCTGCTGGCCGAAGCCGACCGTCGCATGGTTGGGTTGTGAAAGACTTCACTTCCTCTCAGGATCTGGCTGGCAGATGGATCTTCGAAGGAAGACGGGGCTAGAGTAGAGATGCTGGGATCCTCTACGGACGACTGAAGGAACGACTCCCTAGAGTCCAACGCTTGCTTCGGAGTCGTGGTACCCTCTCGGCGTCTGCGGCTCATCGATCGTCGCGTTCCGTTAAAGCTCGTTCGAGGGCTGATGTCTCGGATTGGAGGGCGGCTGACATCGATACTCTTCCGTCCAAACTGTTTGAGTGCATCAAAGCTAGATCGAGGTGCGTCGATACTTGCGCGGGGACTAAGTTGGCTCGGAGAACTGGGCGACATTGGTGACAAGGTCGCCTTGACCGTGTCTGGCAGCTTGGTAGTCCGCAGCTTGTCCACATGCAAACTGTTTCTGTTCGCCGCCATGGATGTTCGGGCTGAGGGGGGCTGCAGAACTTCCCGCTCGTCGCGGCTGGACACGATCTTGTCCGCCGAGCGATTTGCTGGCGAGGCAGCCTCAATGAGAATCCTGAGCACATTGATGGCTTCCTTGCCAAAGCTGAAGAAGGAGAAAAAGTACTGCGACAGTTAGCGACCAATGCCAGAAGGCCTCGGACATTACGTACCTCGTCGATCGCGTAAGTCTCATCGTTATCGATAATACGGATCTTGCAAGTATCTGCAAACTCGATCATCTGAGTGTCCTCGATATCGATCACATTCTCGATAGGCAGCGAAATCTTGACACTGTCTCCGTCATTGTGGCTCCGGAAAATGACACGCTGGAGACTCTTGACCCATTCCTTTGCACTAGGCGCGCTGTCGGCTCTGAAGTGGTATGTGCGATGGTGAGTCTCAACCTGAAAGTGAAGTCCTTCCTTGTCCTTGTCCACGATGGTCGCCGAGATGCCGTAACGAAGGTCGATCTGGCCGTGGGGGAAGTAGAGATCCGTCGAATTCGCATAGTACGTTAGGACGTCGCCCTTGAGTCGGAACCAGTATCGGTTATACTTGGGATTTCGCTTGCCGCTCTTTGAGAGGTAACCCGACTTGGCCGCCTCGTGCTGTGGACTATTAGTGCGATATTCCAAGGACAATGAAGAGAGCTAACCTACCGCTTTCTTGGGGAGATAGGCATAGAAGCAAATGTGCTTCGAAGTGATGTACATGTATCCTTGGAGAAGGACACTCTGTAGCAGCCAGCAAGGATATTCTAATAACAAGTTAGCGACACTTGGAAACCCATGATGGATTGGAGACAACACACCCTCAATAACCTGCTCTGGCTCGCTGAACTCGAAGATTTCCATCAACTTCTTTGCCAGAGGCGGCGGATCCTGGCCGTCGCTGGACCGACTCACGTCCGACGAGAGCCGGTCCAGGTCAAAACTCGGGCGGCTCGACATCTCTGCCTTGGCCTCGAGCATCCGTGTCATTACAGGTGCTTGTCGGCCGTGGCTATCGTGGTGGGTGATGGCAAAGGTGGGAGGAGTTGATAAACCACTCTGGCTCGCATCGCTGGACTCGTCGGCTACTTCAGCGGGAGCAGACAGTCGGCTTGAATGGCGCTTAGACTTTGTGTGAAATCTGGGCAATGCAGGAAGAGAGCGTAAAAGCTTGTGTTCCGAAAGTTTCCTCCGACGGTGGCCTTTCTCCTTGCCTGGTGACTTTAACACAGAGGTCTTTGAGATGTCTTCTGACGGTCTGTCACGGTCCTTAGGTTCCGGACCCTCCTCATCGTCACTGCTGATACCATCGAATCGATCGTTGAAGTCGACGCGCGAGCCCGCAGCAGCAATCAAGCCAAAGATGCTCTGGTTCATGTTCATGAACATGGGCGGTCCCTGAGTCGGGACAACATCCTCGTCGCCCGAGTTGTCGCTTTCTTGTAGAGGTTCGGGGAATATGGTTGCCGAGAGGTCCTCGCGCCGTCTCTTGTGCAACTTCCTGCTCACGCGCTTCTTGACATTGTCGTCACCGACGCTGGCGCGGACAGGAGCCGCATCAGACTGAGGGGCCATGGTGGTTGTCAAGGTTCGGTAAGAGCGGGGCGAGAGTTCGAGGCAGCGCGACCGCAGCTCTCAGGGTGTGAGGAGGGTGAAAATGTCGGAGGATTATTCGGATCGACTCGTCGGGGCGAATACACACGATGGGGCGATGCAGGGACGAAGTGTTGGGGAAGTTGGGAGGTTATCGTCGTCGTCGTGAGTCGCAGCGTTAGACCCGGTTTGCGCCGCATGCAGCAACTGCACAGTTACTTTGGCCTAGATAACAATAGGACTCAACGTTGGTGCCCATCCGCTGGCGTCAATCCCGATGGACTGTAGCCTGGGAGGACGGGGGAGGTGGCGCAAAGCAGAGGCCGAGGTCGGGATACACGGGCGAGGTCGAGACGTGGGAGACGTGAAGAGGAGAGGAAAAAAAAGATCGAGGTTGTTGATGGCGCCAAACAAAGTCGCATGGGCGATTGTGAACGGGTTGGATGAGACATGGCATTCCCCGATCTGGAAGGGACCTGACCCTGGCCCCATGGGAGTGACCTCACCCAGGCCTCGGACGTGTCAGACTGTTAGGCAGCTCTGGGCTCTGGGGCTCGCTCTCGGTATCGCGCGGGTCCATCCGCCTGAAGCTCCAGCGGGGGATGGGTCTTGGCGGCCTCAGTGACCGAGGTGCCCTGTAAGGCCCCTGCAGAGCGATGATTCTCGACCAGTGCCGTGGAGCGTGCACGATGTAGGCAGACTCTGATTGGTCATTCCGCTACCGATAACCAAATGACGCCAGTGGGGTCGCGACTCAACACCTACAGTGAACATGAACAGATCACATGCCAGGGCCTGTCAAGTGTCAAAGAACGGATGATGAGGGAATTGGCCGGGATCTGGGGACATGCTGACCATGGAACCTGTTAGTATTGGAGAAGAACTGGTCACCTGTCCCTGCTCGATCTCAATGTCCATCATTTCTCGTCCGCATGCGAAGGTTTGATTGAGGGTGTTATGCGAAACCTTGCTTGTGCTTATTTGGTGATGGCCATGCAGGCAAAGGTGCAATGCACGCGGGAAACATGATCAACTCAGCCACGGTAATCTACGTTTGTATTGACGTGTCTCCAGCCAGGATCCATTTGCTTGCCCTACACAAGCACTCCCAAAACCGTGCCTCGTATGTCGTTCTTGCAAACGCGTATTCAGCTCCACCATCCCCAAACCATGTTCAACAAGCGATCTCTGAGCAAGGCCGAACGTCCCGTTAACCTTGCAAACCAAAAACTCCCGCTCAAATGGCAAATATAGCAATCAGTAAATCTCGTACAAGAGCCCTCAGCCCAAAATTTGTTACAGTTACCGCCAGAAACAGAGCTTGCCACTTGCAGTTGCGCCGGCGACCCAGTCCAGCGTTGGATGAAAATGTGCGACTGCAGGCACTGCCGAGATGCCGTCACCGCCTAGCTGAGCGAGTTGGCTGCCATCCGAGGCAAAGACATCGACAAACCGGTTCATGTTGCCAATGACAAACTTCTGAATGCCATCGTGTGGCCTCTTCTGCCACTGAGGCTTCAAGATGGTGACCCAGCGGCCCGTCTGGTTGTTGTGCGGCACCTTGTGCGCCGGCTCGATGGCTTTCGAGGTAATGTCGTGCCCAGGTTTCCAGGACCCGGCGTCGGCAAAGTTGTAGATCTTGATGGTGTCGTCGTAGGACGACGTCGCGATTTGTCCGCCGGCGCTCCATGATGCGTGCGACACCGAGAGGCGTGACTCGTGCTCGCCCAACAGTGCAGGATGTCTAAGGTCACCTTTGCCGGTGATCTTTCGCAGGTCCCAGATCTTGAGTGTCCGGTCGAGTGAAGCAGTCGCGAGCAGGTGAGGCTGGAGTGGGTGAAGGGAGAAGCCGCCAATCTTTTGCTCCGACAAGTTCCAGATCTCTGCGCCATCAGATGTCCTGATATCGTAGCGGCCGACACCTCCGTCCAGGGTCGAAAAGAAGAGAAGGTTGGGTTCCGAGTCGGCCATGTCCAACGCTGATATGGGGAGTTCTTCGTTGACATCCTCGGGGGCCCAGACTTGAACTGATTGCTCCTTCTCCAGGTCGAGTTTTCTAATCGAGGAGTCGTATGACGACGAGTATACAGAGTTTGGCTCGTGCTGCGAAAACACAAAGGAGGATATCGTGCGACTGTGTGTCTTGAACGCAGAAATCACGGGGTTGGGAATGTCGACGTCTTCATCGTCGTCGTCGACTTCGGGTGAAGTTTGGGACGCATCAAACACTCCCATGGCACCTTCTTTGTCGCCGGCAAATATGATGGGTTTCGATTCTGTCGGATGGAATCCAAGGGCGTATGCGCGTTGGGGAGTGATCTTGATATCTGGACCACACATATTAATGGCACAATCGGACAAACTTGGTGTAGTGCGACATACCGTTAGGCGCCCAATGTTCGTACAACTTGAGGTCACTCATGCGGAGTCGCAGCTCCTTGAGGCCCTTATCCGTGGTCTCCTTGACATCCTCCTCCGTGAAAGTCCGCACTCCGGGTTGCGCGCCGCGAACGATCCCCTTGAGACCGCCTGCGCCGGCCTCCCACTTCTTTCCCTCGACTGCAATATCGCCGAGGCTAAGGTCGCCATTAACCCTCAGCCTCTTGGCCTTTGCTTGTTCGGCTGCAACTTCGGCCTCGACCTCGAACTTTCTCTTGAGAGTCTCGTTGTCGGCTCCAAGGCCAGCTAGTCGCGAACTCTGGCGCGTGGGACGGGTAGGCTCCTTCTTAACGGGAGCACTGCGCGTTCTTGGCTTCGAGGGTGTCGCTTTTTTCGGAGGCGGTTTGGGCGCAACCTTCTTCGCCACGGCTGATGCGTCGTTGAGCAGCTTCTGGTTGGCGGCAATGTTCTCGAGTCGGCGGCGCTCGAAGGCGCTCATGGGCGCGCCATCCCTTTGCGCAGGCATCCTGTTGCTTGGAACGAAAGAGAGTTTGCGTAAATCGACAATCAAAGGGGGGTGAATAAGAATATGCGAGGTGATTCTGACAAGTGCTGTGCGAGGAGAGCAAAGGCTTGCGTTGGTGGAAATTGGAGTGACGTGCGAGGCACCAGCCAAAGCGCGACTCGTTAATTGACTTTTGGCGCGAAGTCACGCGTTTGCAGAGCGCGTCTCAATTCCGGGCTTTAGCCGGTGGCGCATCAAGGATTATTTTCATGAATTTTTGGACATCTCAATTGAAGATCCAGTCACTGAGAGTGACGTTGAATTACGCCTCAAAATGTCACGGAATTTACTTCCATTTCTATATCAGACCCGGACACTGCAATTCGCTTGCAGGCGTCCGGTGTCACTTTTCGTCGCCCAAAAAGCTGGCATTGTCACCAAGAACAAGCGCAGCAAGAAACCCGACAACTCAATTCCCTTTCAGTGGGATGACGAAGAGCAAGCAACCGGTCACGACATCCCTGAACAAGAAGGGACCTTGACGCCAACCGAGTCCGAAATCTTCAAGAGCATCTTTGACGAAATTGCCCAAGGCCGGTTGCCAAAGGCTAAGAAACGACCTGAATCTGCTGAGGAACAGGCAGAGCACATATCACAAAAGCTAGCTAAGGACACCCCTGGAGAAGAACTCTCTGGGGGCTCGCTGGTCGATCAGGCTCGCAGCGCTCAGTCCGACCCAAACTTCTTGAAGCAATTCCCAGCGTCGCTGCAGAATGCGGCACAGGCCGCCCTAGGCAAATTCAAGCTTGCGCCTGCGCGCCCCAAGCTTCGCGACTTGGCCGAACTCGACAGGGCCGAGGCCAAGCAGATGGCCGTGTGGGCTCGCTACGAAAGTATCAGGGAGACGGAGAAGTTGAGGGTCGAGACTTTGATGAAGGCTTGCGAGACGGACACTGAGCTATGGGAGGTCATGGAGGACGAGGTTTTTTCGCTGCCTGGAAAGTTGAAGATTGGGCAGTCTAACGGAAGAAGGGGGAAAAAGAAACAGAAGACGGCTGCCAAAGAAACGGCTGAGGAGACGACTGTCGAGGAAACTGCTGCAAAAGCTGAACAGCCTGGGTTGCTCAAAGATGGGAGGCGCGTCATGGACGTCCATGGACCTCTCTACCCTCACTATCTCAGCACCGGCATGAAGCTCTTCGACACGGCATTCCTGAAACCGTCCATCCTAGCTTTGAACATCCTCCCGCGGATCAAGGATCTAGGCCTTTCGTCCTACGTCCTCGGCGTTTCGACCCCGCTGTTTGCCAAGCTCGCAGACATTCACTGGAAGCGGTACGGTGACGCCGCGGCTGCGTTGGACGCTCTGGATGAGATGCAGTCGGTTGGTCTTCATCCCAACGAGGAGGTGGAGAAGCTTGTTGAGGAGATTTCCAGCCATCTGCATAGCTGCACCTGGGGTGCTCAGGGTCCTTTTGTCATGGCCATGATGGAGTCGCCCCCTTATGACGCTTCTCTTACAACCCGGTTAGAACGCTGGGAACGTGTCATTGCCAAGTCCCGGCCGCGACAGCCGGAGCTGGAGCTGGAGTGATGGGATGGACTGTATATGTATGTATGAGTATGTATGATGATGAGACTGTATCATTAGTGTAAGATGAGTCCAAACGACGTTGGTATGGCACCGGCTATTGCAAGATGCTGGCAACCAAACATATACTTGATAGATTGATAGACCACCATACTGCTGGAATCTGATGTTGTCATGACTGTTAGCAAGATTCTGCATTCACAGTACAAGAGAATGGCCAGTGTGCGTGTATTCAGCATTGCGCCCAATGCTAGCATCGCGTTGAAGCGTATCTTCTTACTCCTTGGCTCGACACTCCATATCCATTACAAGTCACTATATGAAGAAGGGGAAGTATTAAACGGAGAATACGCGCTTCGATTTTTCATAGACTCATTAGCACTACACTAGGGGGGTTGCCATTCATGCAAGTTTTATAAGAAAATAGCGGGCAGTATCATCGCGGCCGTCAATTGTTGATCCGATGCAGTATCATTCAAGCCCAGGTCGTATTGACAGGGCAAAAAGGTGAAACGAAAGCATAGCAAAAAAAGGCCAAAAAAGAAAGCCTGTGTAACACAGGTGGCTGGATCTCTCCCGCCGGGAATTGAACCCGGGTCTCAAGCGTGACAAGCTTGCATACTGACCACTATACTACGGAAGATGCCCAAGTGTTGAAGCACTTGGTGTAGTGGGGGCTGTGGTAAGTGGTCAATATTTAGAGATTATATACCTCAATGTCGGTCCACGATCTTTCTGACAGACGCACTCTCCTCCTCCTTGCCCCGTGTCTGTACAAATTTCTCTCGTCACTCTCCTGGTAGCCTGGCTACTGTTCCGGTGGCCAGATGCTATGGACTGACTTAAAATCCCGGTTCAAAGAGCTGCTACTTAGTTATTTGCTTTTTGCACGAGTCGGGTATTCTGCAGTTCGACCCTTCAATTCGGGTCTAGGAGCCGGCGCGGCATCACGGTAGTTGAACCCGAGAGAAGGTGGACCTGGAGATCAGGACGGTGTGTTGAATACAGCTCAGTCTTGTACATCGGCTATGTCACTGTCTGGCTCATTTTCTATTGCTTATCAATGAAAGCTTTATTAACTCATTCCACTTTAGACATGTCCAAAATCCCAAAGATGGAGATGGCCAAGGCTAGTGCTTTCATCCTAATCAACCACATATCCTGTAAGACAACCCGGTTTTAGGTATATGAAAGCAGTGCACGATTCGTCAGTTTACTATTAAAGCTAGCTATGCGATCAATGTGTGGGTTGTACCCGTGGGTCGAGTGTGCTTCCCCGGGAATGACAAACGACTCTCGGGTTCGTCGGCCGAGTATTTGAGAGACAAGATGATGGGTCTTCTTCATCAAGTGAGGGGTCGTCCTCGAAAAGACTATCTTTCATATTGGTCGTTTCTTCGTTTGCTAAACATTGTCGAAATGGCTGTTGAACTAGCGCCTATTGCTTCTATCCAGCCTCCCATCCACGAGGAGAGCGGGGAGGATGGAGAATCGCTTGTCCTGGCTCTGCCGCCGCCAGATCGAGGTCCGGCGGCATGGAAGTTTCTTTTCGGCATCTTTACCATTGAAGCAGTTCTATGGGGTATGGACACGCTTTTGACCGAAGGATTAGACTCACTAACAGTGTCAGGGTTCCCTCTGTCGTATGGTGTTTTCCAAGAGTATTATTCCAAGCAGCCTGAGTTTGAAGGCGACTCCAATCTTGCCGTCATTGGAACCGTGTCGACGAGTATCTACTTTCTAGGTGCTCCCATCGCCACACCACTAGTCAAACGGTTTCAGCGCTGGCAACGTCATATGATTACTGCCGGCTGGGCTGGTTGCGTCGCCTCTCTCGTCGCCGCCTCCTTCATGAGGAATGTCAACGGCCTCATTGCCACACAGGGCGTGCTATACGGAACAAGCTTCATATTGCTCTACTTTCCGCTACTGATCATGCTCAACGAATGGTTCGTGCAGCGACGTGGAGTTGCGTACGGCGTTATGTCTGCAGGGAGTGGTGTTAGTGGCGTTGGATATCCGTTCCTCTTGGAGGTTTTGCTATCAAAGTATGGATATCAGACAACTCTTCGAGCGGTGGCCGTGGCGGCATTCGTGTTGGGCGCTCCCATCTTGTTTATGCTCAAGCCTCGGCTTCCACCTTCACATCATGGAGCGCTGCGAATACTCGACTTTGGCTTTGCGAAGAAGCCGCTGTTTTGGGTCTTTGCTGTATCCAACTTGATCCAGGGCTTCGGCTACTACATCCCGGCATTGTATCTACCAACTTATGCCTCTCTCATCGGCATCTCGGGAACTTTGGGCGCCTTGATTCTCGCCGCTGAAAACTTGGCTATCGTCATCAGTCAACTCATCTTTGGCTTCATTCTAGACCGGACAAACAACATGCTCCTCCTCATATTTATCTCCTCCTTTGTGTCTGCCGCCGTTTCTTTCACGCTCTGGGGATTCGCCCACTCATTTGTCACGCTTCTCATGTTTGCCCTCCTCTTTGGTTTATTTGCTGGAGCTTTCCCTGTCCTTTGGGCCAAGTTTGGATCGGTCATCTCGGAGGATCCGGCGCAGATTTATAGTCTGATGGCCTTTGGGAAGGGAATTGGAAACCTGGCGACAGGTCCTGTGACAGCAAAGCTGTTGACGCGGCCTGTTAATTCAGGATATGGAATCGGCAAGTTCGAGCCTGTTATCATTTTCTTGGGGTCGTTCATGTTTTGCTCTTCCCTGGCTATTTTTGGCTGGCCGCTTCAGCGTCGTGCCAGATGAATTTATTGCCACTTGGGAAACTCGAAGAACGGTCCTTTGTTGGCTTGCTAGAAATTTCAACGGGTTTAGGCTTGCCAAGGAACGAACGAAAAAGGGGTGATTGTCTGAGGGGGACGACGAAGCGAAGCGACCACGATCTGAGACGGGGACGATGTCGACCTTTCGGCTGAGGAATAGCAAGAAATGTAGCGAATGACTCTTTGGATGCGCTCTGTTGGCTTTGGCTTCAATATTTAAGGAGACATAATTCAGGGTCTTCCTTTGCCTGTGCTTGTTTGCAAGTCTACCTATTAATGCACACTCTGGATCAAAGGTGGCTGTTGTATGGGTTAGAGAAACGGCACATCCCTGTCATTCAGATGCTCTTATCAGCTAGTCGACCGACATAATCCGAGACGCCACATCAAGATTTTAAACCGAGGCAAATAAAAACACGCAACAATTGTTCTCTTGTCAAACCGCGACACAATGGAGGACATGACGGTCGCGATTGTGGGAACTGGCAAGTCGACAGCGTGGGTGTTTTTGACTCACTGACTGACTTTGTTGAGATTCTAGGCCCAGCAGGACTCACTGCGCTCAAAAGTCTGCGGGAAGAAGGCTTCGATGCTGTTGCTTTTGAACGGCGTGAGGCTGTTGGAGGGCTTTGGGCTTATAGTGATGATCCTGAGTACACATCGGCGTTGGATGATACGATGGCCAACATTAGCAAGTTTGTGGTAAGCCTCGGGAATCCTCTATTAGACGGTGTAGGCTCACATGAATTGTAGTCTGGCTTCAGTGATTTCCCTATTCCAAAAGGTTGAATCATGGCCATCTTTGCTTGTCGGAGTTTTCTTTGGCTAACAAATGTAGAATATCCCCCTTATCTATCTCGCCGCCAAGTCCACGAGTACTTTGAAACCTACGCCAAGCATTTCGGGCTGCACAAGCACATTAACTTTGGCACCACAGTAAATGGAGTGCTGCGAAATGAATCTCAAGAGAAATGGGACATTCAAGTCACTGGGCCTCATGGAGATGAAACTCTCTCCTTTGACAAAGTTGTGTTTGGAAACGGATGTGAGAGTGTGCCGGTTTGGCCGTCGATGCCCGGACGGGACATGTTTACGGGGACGATTCTTCATTCGCAAGCATTTCGAAGGTTGGCAACAAAGCCTGTGTTGAATCCGTTTACTGATTGGCTTCTAGTGACAAGATTGACGACTACAAAGGAAAAAGAGTCTTGGTTGTGGGCATTGGAAACACGGGCTGTGAAGTTGCCATGAGTTTGTGCAAACACACTTCCAAGACGTTTCAAGCGTACCGTCGTGGTCGTATCGTCGCCTCTCGATATGGCGACGATGGCGTACCTACAGACAGTCTGATATCATGGCCTATCTTGCGTCTCAAGTACCTTTTGGACTATTGGGTTCCGTGGCTGACAAACCCCTTGGTTGACAAGTTCATGGTCGGCAAGATGATCAACGACGCAGCCAGGCATGAACCGGTATCTACTGGCGCATCAAAGAAGGAGAAACTGAAGCTCGCTGGAGAAAAGGTCCGGGGTGAATGGCGTCTTGTGCCTTGCCCGAGCTTGGCACACAAGCATCCGGCGATGCAAGAAGATTTCTTCCCTGCCTTGTACAAACAAGAGATCATTCCAGTACACGGATTTGTCGACTTTGTTGGAGACAAAAATGTCATACTGGGAAATGGGCAGATTGTGGAAGTTGACGTCGTCATCTTTGCTACTGGCTACAGGCATGATTTTGGTCTTATGCCAGAGCTGGAGATGGATGGCGCTGCCGGGTTTCCCTTGACCACGCCCGGAAAAGTTGATGATCGACAGGAACCCAGTCTGCCAAGGCTGTTTCAGATGATCTTTCCTCCAAAATGGGCTTCCTCGGTGGCTTTTCTGAGCTGGATGGCCCCGCAGGAGAATGTCTGGTGTGTCTGTGAACTCGCCTCTATGGCGGTTACGCAAGCTTGGGCCGCAGACATTGCTCAGAGGAAAGACCCCAAGGTTCCGGCTGGGTATCGCCCTTCTTCCTTGTTGCCGCCTAAGGAAGAGATGGACAAGGAGGTGGATTCTTATCATGCTTGGTGGCGCAAACAGTGGACTGCTGATCATTCTGTGTTGCCTGGTTATGTGAGAGCTTATTCTTTCTACCGATTCCTCCATGGCACGGCAGGGACGGGGATGTACGAGCATCTTGATCACATGTTTACTACTAGAGGATGGTGGCTCTGGTGGAACGACTATGATCTCTGGAACTGGCTTGCTAAGGGGCCTATAAATAGTTACTCGTGGCGGCTATTCGACAATAACCCTCTCCAAATACCAGGTTGTGGGAGGAAGGCTTGGGTGGGGGCACGAAAAGCGGTAGAAGAGGCTGTAAGTGATGACGCTTTCCTGACGCTTTCCGAGCTGACGAGATGTAGTATCACATCTTTGAAGATTTCAAAGCAAAGCAGGGCAAATTTGATTAAGGACATTCATTTGAAGCACCGTAACAGGGATGGTATTCTACAGGACAGATGGCTTTGTTGCAAGGAAACGGGTAATATTCAGCATTGGACATATGAAACAGCTATTGGTACAGCAGTGAAAACTACTCATGGACAAAAAAGTACATGTTAAGCATATGTCTTGAGAGCAATCTCCTCCACTCTCTCCATCTTGCCCTCCACCAATTGAGGTCTGCTGCGCCTGCTCTTGAATCGTGTCGTCCACGTCCAGAATGAGTGTAGCCAGCAAGACGCAATGCTGGCTTCTAGCTGAGCCTGCGTCTCCTCTAGACTTGCAACCCGATCCTCTAGAAGTGTATTCTGTGCGAGTTGTTTGTTGAGCTGTGCGCGGTACTGCTGTATCTTGGCATCTCCGGCATCACGCTCTTTGGTGAGGTCTCGCTCCGTTGCTTTGAGCTGTTTGGTCTCATCTTTGCACACTTGCATTTCCACCTCGTTCAACTCACAGACCGTGGCCAATTTTACGACGAGGTTTTCGTTTTCCTCACGGACGCGTTTGAGCTTGTCCTCGCTGACCTTGAGCTTCGATTGGAGGATGGCGTTTTCCTCTTCTGCCTTGGTGCGAGTTGCCGATTCCTCTTTGTTTTGTTCAAGGAGGGCTTGTATTGCTTGTTCTTGATCTGACATGGCAGCTTCTGCGACCTTCAGGCGGTGTTCACTCTTGGAGAGCTTTTGCTCGAGATGAGTGATTTTGGTTGTCATCTCACTCGATTTATCCTTCCACTCGTCGCTCGATCGGGTGTTGGAAGCAATCTCGCGATCCAGTTTCCCTTTCAAGTCCTCATATTCCTCCTGCTTGGACGCAAAGTCTCTTTGAAGAGTTTGGACTTCATCCGATAGAGGAATCTCCATCTCGAGAAGTCTCTGGTGGTGCTGGGTTGCTGTTCCAAGAACCCTCGTCCAATGACGAATAACCTGTTCTACTTGGTGCGAGTGGTAGTCGATGCAGAGACAGAGGCTGGCTAGCCTTCGTAGTGTTTCGATTGTGATGGACTCGGGTTTGACTTGGGACATGGCCCTGAGTAGTGGACGAACCTCGGAGAGGTTGGATTCGGGGACGTCGAATCTGCATCGGCAATCGTGCCGCATTTTCCCAAGGCATTTGACCTCGCCTGCTCGGCTTCGAAGGTCATCTGTGACTTGAAGGAGATTTTCTGGATCCCAGAATGAAGTCATGATGGAGAAGGACAATGCGGTTCAATAGTTAACGAGCTTGTAGAGTTAAGAGAGGATGCTTGAGGAAACAAGTTGAAGTAACACCAAAACAGCCCTGCCAATAAATAGAGGTCTAGCAAGTAAAGAGCCGAAAGGCTGAATTGGAAGCTGAACCAACTGCAGAACTTGAAGCAAGGCGCAGCACAAAATGAAACTCGTCACCGAGCCCTCATTGGGCCGTTATCGTCAGTGCGTGTTTTATGTGTGCGCCACGGCGGTTAAATAAGTTGAGGTTGCGTTCAGGCTGCAGATCTGAGCTGCCTTTGGCTAACCGAGCCTTATTCTAGTTCTAGATATTGAAGTTTACGTCGTTGCATTGCATGTCGGTTAGAAACTTGGTATTGGCGAATTGTGATGGATATGCATTTTCATCAAGTTGTGCGCTTAGGGGACAGGGGGTTACATCTGAGATGATGTGACAAGTTCCATAACCAAGATGTGCTATCCTACATGGCTCCAAGTTATACAACTCTTAAAATCTTTAAATCCGACAAGCCATATACTTCTTACCTGACACAGCCCCTAGAGGCCTCTCCTCATATGGCGGAGGCGCTATCTCATCGCCGCTGGGAGCAACCGGGTTCAACCGGATACCGTCGTCTCTTTGAATCCTCTCCCGAGAATGATGTCCTGAAAGACGGCTCATATTGCACTGTCCCTTGCCGCGAGCCCTCTTCCGCATGAAAAAGAAGACAAGGCCACCTCCTATGAGGATACCCACGACTGCACCGACAACAGCACCGGCAATAACCCCAGCACTCGGGCCCTTGGACTTGGAGTCCCCTGACTCGCTGGAGCTGTTTGTCTCTGTGGCCATTGATCCTGAACCTGCTCCCGTGCTGGCGCTTTCTGTTTGGGAAACCACAATGCCTGTGGCTGTGACCTCTCCCTTTGCCGCGCTGCAGTAGTAGTCGAGAACAGCGTTGGCAGAAGACAAGTTGTCAAGCATGTTTTTATGGCATCGGTTTTTGATCTCCCAGGATAATGTACTTGAAACCGCCTTTGACACCGAATTCTTGAGGCAGAGACATGAAGCCAGAGCCTGTGGACCGCCCGGACAGAAGGCGCTCGTCTGATACATAGCTGCTATATCCACGCAGAGCTGTGCGCATGTTTCAAGTGATGAATACTGCGGAAGATTGGTGACGTAGTAAGACATGTCGCCTGGAGGAGAAGGAGTTGGAAATGAGGTCTTTCCAGAATTCATGGCACAGTATGCTGCAAACATGGCCTGGGCTGACTTGACGTCGTCTTTGTTTGACGAGCAGAGTTGTCCGACTCCAGTGTTGATCATCTCGCTGACTCTAAGCGAGTTTTGGTTCTTTTCGCACACGCAGGGTGCAAGGTCAGTTGCCAAATAAGGGCAGATGGCTTCAGTCTGATATATGTTAGCTGAAGAAACTGGGGGATATGCAAGGGGTAGCAACCTGTTGATTCACAATCCCGCTCAAACGTATGGACGCGCAAGGCGCCAACTCTGCCATGGCCAAGATCTCATCAATGTACGAAGACACTGGATGTTTTGGCTTTGGGAACTCTGGCTGCCAGTCCTGATCGCAGTATGCTTTTAGGACCGTCGATGCAGAGGCTTGATCTTCGCTGGCTGTTGAACCACAGGTTACGCTAATCATTAGAGACATTGTGGTCGAGACGTCGGTGAATTGTTTGCTGCAGATGCATGATTGGAGGTCTGTTACGGCTTCGGGGCAGTTTTTGCTAAAGGTTTGGTATCTGATGTTGTTGGAGATGGCAGATGCGGCGCAAGGTGCTTGTGAGAAGTTAGAGTAGTACAGGGAGTATGGGATGGGTGAACTTGCGAGGGAACTGTAGAGGTATAGATCGGTCACATAGACGACATCCACAGCAGAGACGAGGCTATTTGCGAGGATTAGAGCCAAGAGTGAAGGCATCTTGGCGCATGCAAGCCACATTTTGACAAACCGAATGATGTTTGAGGCAATATTGGAAAAGAAAGACAGGAAACACGGGAAATCGGATCTTGTGCAGCTTAGAAGGAGGCGGCCCCTGTCGTCAAGGTGGAGATGCTAATTATCGAGGGGCCGTCTATGGGTCGAAACGTGCAGATGTCATCGGCTATCGCAAGGTGATGAAGGCCGGTATTAATTCCGCGGTTGGCTCCGTAGTGACGCCCGACTACTGAGGGAAAGATGCCGTTGATATCTGCCGGGGAGGCATGTTGATGTTCCATCTATCATTCTCAGCCTGAGCACTACTGTATCTCTCCTTGTAGCACAAGTCATCTCACAGATGTAATCAAGACATTCAACGTTGAATGCAACCAGCCAATCGAGATGATCTGATTACTTGTTTCGGCCTAGTACGCGTTGGCATTGGATGCTGACAGCTTGGCACGCGTCTCTTTCTATCAACCGACTTCAACTCAAAATCATGGGAGCATTTCTGTCAAAGAATCAGTTTCCCGTCGCGAGGAGGGTGAGTAATACCATTCATCTACCAAAAACAACTATACTTACATTCTCTAGACCGTCCTCATCACGGGTGGCTCTCGTGGCCTTGGCCTCGCCGCCGCATGTCAGCTCGCAGCAAAAGGGGCCAACATCATAATCGCAGCACGCGACGTCGCAATCCTGAAAGAAGCCATCGACCAAATCTCCCAATGCGCCCTCTCCTACGATGATCAGCGCTTTCACTGGCTCCAAGCTGACGTCACCACGGCCACCGAGTGCGCCCGCGTCATCGCCGAAGCCACGGCTTGGAATGACGGTAACCCGCCGGATATCGTGTGGTGCTGCAGTGGGAGCGCGCATCCTAGTCTGTTTGTTGATACGCCCGTTGAGCAGCTTCAGACCATGATGGATAGCAATTACTTTTCGAGTGCGTACATGGCACATGCGGCTTTGAATGCTTGGTTGAGGCCTGCTATTGACGGTAGCACCAAGACGGCTTCCGCTGATAGCAAGACTGCACCGCTAGATCGGCACATCATCTTTACTGGGTCTTTTGTTTCTTTCTTTAGCTTTGCGGGATTCACGCCTTATGCTCCCTCCAAGGCTGCTATTCGCTCGCTTTCCGACTCTCTTTCTCAGGAGATGAACTTGTACGCGGGGGCACACCCTGACGAGCCGCGTGTGCGCATTCACACTGTTTTCCCGGCTACGATGGAGACAAAGTCCCTGGAGGATGAGAACCGGGTCAAGACGGACGTTACCAAGTCGCTGGAGGAAGGTGATCAGATTCTGGTGCCGACAGAGTGTGCCCGCCGTGCGATTGCAGGGTTGGAAAGCGGGCAGGAGTTGGTTGCTACGAGTACCATTATCAGATTGGTAATGACGAGCGTCATGGGAGGGGCTATACGTGGGGGATGGTTAACGGGACTTGTTAACACGATGCTATCGTGGGTCGTCATGATTGTCATGGTGTTTATCCGATGGGATATGGATGTTAAGGTCAAGAAATGGGGGAAGAAGCATGGATCTAGTGGCATGTCGTCTTGATAGGCTTCCCTTGGCAAGGCTGTGTTGCACGAGAACGAATTGGATGGTAACAACAGGACGGGAGATCAGTGGAGATACAAGGGTAACAGGAACAAACCAACATGCCGGTGCTAAGGCTTCGGATGATCGCCGCGGCGTAGCGTATGTGCCGGAATGTGAGACAGGTGGTGCGGGTGCCGTGGTGAGGAAAGATGGTGTACGTTGGAGACACATGTACACATTCACTTGTACAAACAAACCCAGTTTCAAGGCTGGCCATGGTGTTTATTTCAAAGACTTCCACAAACTATACAACAAGAAGATACGAAGGAAAAAAGTAGTTATATCACATCCCCCATGAAAAGCCCAGCTTAACCCTCGATCTTAACCCAGTCAATAGACTCGGTGAATCCCTTGGCAAGTCCCGCGCCCTCAACAAGACGAGGACCAAGCAGGAAATCCATAGGCGCGGTAGGAATAAACTTCTTGTCGGTAATCTCTCCAACCTTGCTGCCGTCAAAGTAAAAGGCAACGTGGTTGGCGTCGTACTCGAGAGTGACGGTGTGGTACTGTCCATCGTACAGGTCCACGCCCGTGTCGATCTTGCGGTAGTCATCAACGCCCTCCTTGGCACTCTCGAAGCGCAGCTGCGTGTCCGAGTATGTCTGGCCGTTGGTCGTGTACCCAAAATTGATCTCGTTGAACTTGCCGTCCACGCCGTCATCCCAGAGAGCGACGCCCCACCATACAGGTTCCTTGGGACGCTCCGTAAGAGAAAATGACACGGTGAACTTTCCAGAGGTGAAGCGCTTGCCCGTGTAGCGCGCCTTGGACCAGCTTCCCTCGCGGTTGGGCAGGACGCCGGAACTGAGGCGGAACCGGGCCTTGCCCGTCTCGATGGCGGGGCAGGTGTACTCGCAGCGCCAGTTGGCCGTGTTGAAGGTGGTGAAGTCGTCGCGGAAGGTGACGACGCGCTCGACCAGCGAGGGGGCGGCGACAGTTGCTGGGGCGGCCTGGGCGCCGGCGAGCAGGAGGACTGCGGCCAGGGAGCGGATGATGCTGATGCCCATGATGAAGAAAGTGTTTGAAGAAGTGGTAGATGGTTGCTTGTTTAAAGTCTTCGAGTGAAGAAACAGTCTACAGACGGAGGAACCTATCGCTATTTAACCACTCCAACCCTTGACAAATACATCTGTCAATGGCAGGTCTACTGCAACGATAGATCGAAATTAAGCAGGGCCTGGTAGATCCTGTAAGGATTCAGCCAAGGGTTCGACGAAACAAGTGGCATCATATTGCCGACTCCTCTCTTCAGCCAGTGGGGTTAGCTGAATCCTTTCAGGAACCTACCAGGGGCAATGGCAAAAGCCCCATGCTTCTAGCCAGGCCTTTTTGTATTACTCCTCTGGCCCTTTGTTTTTGGACTTGAATGGTTGGCTGGTGTACGAGCTCTCGGTTGATGTCGTACTATGTGCACGAATCCTCCATGGTTCGTCCTGATTCCAACTTTTGGCCCAAGAATAATTAACCCCAATTGTTCGTAATTCTGTCAATCAACTCCCGTCTGTTGATTTCCCGCGCGGGACGCCCGGATCATGGGTTTCGGTCTAAGTCAGGATGAACAATCAAGGGGCCTGCAAGGATGCTGACATCAATGTCATTGGCTACCTTTTTCAGTTGGTTGGTCGTTAGAATATCATCGGACGGCCCGGAACTGACGATCTGGGGCATTGCGCTTGATCTAAGCGGCAGCTATCCTTCTCCTTCAGCAGATGCACATCTTGTTCATTGCTGAATACCTCACCGCCATCACTCATCACTGTGGAGCTATACGCGGACAGACCGAGAGAGGATTCACAGCCATGTAAGGGGCAGAGGACGATTCCCTCTTGCTTACCCGCTTCCACTACTCAGGCGGGTCCCAAGATGATGCCTGGGGTTGGCATGTACGCCGGGTGATCCTGGTAGGGCTGTCGGTTCGCCTAACGAGCATGTCACGCAAGGATAGGACGACGACTGGTGTAAATAGCGAGAAGGATCTGCTGCTGGGGAGGAGTTTCATACAGGGCCTGAGAATCTCGTTTATACCCGGTGATTTCACATGCTAATCTGGTCACCATCCTGAGAAAGAATTTAGTTGCATTCATCATTACGTCGTGTCATTATAAAAAAAGTCACAAAACTCCTCCCTTGCCGGCTAATAGTACATGACTTTCAAATCCTCCTCGTGTCACAAGGGTCGGGCTGAAACTACTGAACTTCCTATGCCAGAGTCGGATGGTGTTGGAGGAGCCCTCTTGTCATTACTGTCTCCATGCTCAGCTATCGTCTGAGACACATCGTGACGGTTCCGGAGTATATGGCGGCTTTGTTTCTTCTTTGGCTTGTACCGTCGGACGAATCTTGACAGAAGCGTCTCGGATGACATGTCTGATCTGTTGTCGTCTTGATCCAGCTCAGGTGGGGGCTGGGGAACTACAGGCGGTGGAGCTGAGCGCGCTGTCGACATTTGGGCTGTCGACATCTGGGGCGGTTCATCATGTGTTTCTGCCACATTACGAGTTCGTATAGGGACTGAAGGTTCCTCCTCTTCGTCCTTGACCTCAAAGTCGAATATCCGGAAACTTTGCGTGGTTAGCGTGCTTGGGGTACTCGGCTCCACCACTGGCTCTTGTGGTGTGACTGTCGTATCCTGGGGTTCCTCCTCTGGTAGAGTATCCAACGTCTCAGGCTCAGCTTCAACCTCTCCGTGCGTCTTGCGGAACAAGGATATCGAGTTGTAGAATGTGGATGTAAACTGTCGTCGTTGCTTCATGCATCTGAGCTGTAGCGTCGTGATGGCGAGCTCTTTGAGCATGGACTAGACATGTCAATGAAAATCCTTTGAAGGTGTCAACAGTACTCACCCATGTAGTGGTAGGATCCAGCAAGACCCTCCCCTCCTGCTGCCCCTTGGCCGATAGGCCGAGCTGGCTTAGGGCCTCAAGACTGGCCCATTCCTCCCCGATCGCCACGTACTCTTCCTTCTGGGCCTTTTCATCCGACTGCCTGGCTGGGTAGAACTGCGGCAGGTATCCACAGTGGTAGAATTGCAGGAAGACGGGCTGTTCGTTCATAAACCACGTCTCACCGAGATCTAATTTGTAAGCATGTTTCTAGTCACTTATTGAGATGCGAGCTTACCATTGCCCCGTACGTAAATGAGCTTGGTGTTTTGTCCTCGCATCAATGTGTGAGCGAGGTCGAGACCATGGGCGTTCCATGCTGATCTGTCTCCCACGAGGGAGGCCATTATGGCCTTGCCAGGCATGCCGTGCTTCTTGATAAACTCATCACTATTCCAGACGGCCTCTTCACGCTGCCGCACAACAGTAAGGCCGAGGCACGCAATGTCAAGGTCGGGTGTCGAGGCGCCAGTTTCAAAGTCGGTCTCCTCGGCGTAGGGCAGGATCACAATGTTTGGTTTTTGAAGGGGCCCCTTGATCGGTTTTGATTCGTCCTTTGCAGGTTCGCGGCTCTCACGCCAGCGTGATTCATATGGAGGCTGGCCTGGCTGTCTAGGGAAGAGGAATGCTGGTGGTTGAGCCCAGGGCGGCGGCGGAACTTCCCTGGGTCCAAATACTCCTAGGGGATGAACAGAAGGCCCACTGGTGTTGAAGGATGGATGTGCAAAAGGCATCGAGTATCTATTTGGAGGCCGGTCCATTGGTGGCTTCGAGAAGGGGTTGCCTGGTGAAATACCTGCCTGGGGAGTTTCGGATCGAGTTGGTCGGATTATTCGTCTCGCACTCTTTGCGCCTTCGGGGCTGCTTGGAATACCCCCAGTGTTCCTGAAGAATGGAGTGGACTGGGACTTGCGAGGCTGGTTATTGTTAGAGGCTGGTGACACAGACACCCGTGTCCCTGTGTCTTGGCTTACCTTTCGAAGGAATTCTCCCCAATCGTCGTCTTCCTTGCTCTCATACGAAGGCCGTTCACGAGTATGTTCCTTTTCTGTTGGTTTTGGTTCACTGGCCCCTTTCTCAATCTCCCTTTCGCTCAACAATGTCCATTTCAAGAGCAGATTGTCCACTGCCTTCTCCGGTTCCTGCGCCGTTGGTCGTTCTCGTGGCCTGCTCGCGTGTCGTGTCGAGTATCGAGATTCTTGTTCAGAGTCTTCCGAAGTCAATCCTGTCCATCCCTCCTCCTCAGAAGAACTGTTCTCCTCTTTGGCATCTCCCGGGCTTGGCGATTGATTTTGAAAGACCAGATTGTAGAGAAGCGTAGCTGCATCTCCTCGAACGCGGAAATTGTGACCGAGCTGTACAACTTTGCCGTTGGAACCTCGTCGTCTAGGTTCATCTGATGCGTCATTCTCAAGATCTGCTTCGTTGCCTTGGTCCGGAGTTTCTTCCCCCTCTTCCTCATCGGCGTCGCTCACTGTGGCCTTCTTTGGAAGACGGGTGCTGTGATCCGGCGTTGGTTTTGGATTTCGTGCATCTACAGAATCTGTTTCCTCTCTTTCGGTGTCTGATACAGACTTGCGAGAGGATCGGCGTCGTTCTGGAGGCGTGGATGGGTTTCGAGCTCCAGTTGTTGGCGCGCCAGAACGGTCGAAAAGATCCTCTGGCCATACATGTCCTGGTATCTCGGAACGGCGAACAGGATTTGGTAGTCGTTTGCTGGTCCGGAAAGGGGGGCTGGGTGCCCTCTGTCGTGGAATCCTGGTGTATCTGTTGTCGTGTTCTAGTGAAACCTGACCAGCTTGAATGAGACTCTCTGCTTGTATCCTGAACCTGTTTTCGGGCCGTTCGTGGGCTGAAGAGTGTCTGCTAGAAATAGGGACATATCAGACAAAGTGAGTTGTGGATGCAGCCTGTGGTTAAACGTACGTAGTTGTGGACTTGACAAGGATTGCTGCAGACAATATGGATGTCTGCAGAGTTACTGTGACTCTGTGCTTTTCGATATCAGAGAGAATACCGGCGGCTTTCATCCACCGCAGCCTTTCAAAAATGGTTTCGTTAGATATCATGGTGGAAATTTCGTCTTGAGTCGACGTGATATTTGCGACGACGGCCTCGACGCCCTGGAGGAATGACGGCTTCGCGCAAGACGCGCCGGTAGCGAGGACATCGTGCAGGTGCTCCAAGGTCGAGGCCAGACTCGACATCTCGATGGCGACCGACTGTATCTCCCTGGGCGCATGGCGAACTGTCCTCACGAGGCGGAACAGCGTGTTTGCAAGTGCCGCGCCCGCGGTGGCGATCCCTGCGACACTCGCTAGGACGGACAAGGGATCCATCGCTGCAGCTGGGAAGCTGACCTCAGCCTTGAGTCGGGGTCATGTATCGGGGGGAGACGGCCAGGCAGTTGACAGGCAGAGTTCTGGCTGAGGCGTAGAGGCAGAGGTGAGGTCGGCGAAAAAAGGCAAGAGGGGTTTATTTGAATCGATCGACCCATGGCCCAATGGAACTGGCTGGAGTTTGCCTTACGACGGCCTTGGTTGTGGGCTGTGCTGCACCGGCCACCCCTGCTTCTGTGGTGGTCCAGGCTCCGCAGTGCAGCCCAACGTGGCCTGGCGCCCAGTGGGAGGCGATGCCACACCTGCCGTCGAGTCTCTGGCCTCGTTACGGGAGCCGCTGGCCTGCCTGTGGGCCGCTGCGCTGCGCGCTGCGCTATGCTGCAAGGTGGTGACACAGAGGCGACTTGTCTCGAGAAATGGCGAGGCTGAGGACGACTTGGGTTGACTGATTGGAGAAGGGATTCTCGAGGGGGTTGGCCCTACAACAGGAAGGTCCACAATGGATGTGGACTGACAGGAGGAATTGCATTTAACGAATAGCTTGGCTTAAAAGGGCCAGACTCATCTTGGAGTGTCGGGTGCACCTGCCAGCTCACCCATCCATCCTTCTTCCTCCACTGTGATGAAATTTTCAGCGACGAGGCCACCATCGGGCGGGTCATTAACCATTGGCATCCAGCACACACGCGTTTCGCCTCATCTATCAGGAAGATGTTCCCCATTTGACGCCTTGAGATGGCTATTTAAATTCCTCTCCAAGGCATGCCTTCCAATCGAGACTGAACTAGCCATGGAGCAAAATGGTCTCTGCGTGCGCTTTGATGGAATCCACCAGAAGGCCTCCGTCACCTGCATCAGTATGTCGCATTCATCACACACACACACACAAGACAACCCGCCCAACCTAGCCTGCCTCTCTTTTATCACTGTGAATTTTTTTATTCAAGGTGATACTCCCCAACCCCCAGACAAAACTCTATGTCTGCGACCCCGGTAAATAATGTGCGTCATCGACTTTCGATTGAGTCAGTGATGTAAGAGGTGGATTCGAGCACCAGGGTCAACCTGGACGTTCTCTTGAAGCTTGGTAGTTAACCGCGCTGTTCTCTACTCTGGTACGACGGAGAGTCAAGATTTGGGTGTCACCTCGCGCGCTAAAACATGACCTGTTTCTGTCTTGTTCTCGACCAACTCGCTCACGGGACTCTTGCATCGTGGGATGGCCTCATTCACTCGACTTGAACTCGGCACACATCCCATCCATCCGACACTGAGGTTTTTCGTCTTATTGCAACTCCCGAAGTCTGCCAAGACGGCTCAAACAGGCGCCCACCAGCAGGGGAATACGACAATCCAAGCACAGCTGAAATTGAGCTGCACATGCTTGAACTCGCCATTCGTTTCTTTCCTGGCATCCAGGCCTTGAATACGATCCCGGGTCCACCGAAGACCGCATTATCCAGATATTCACGAATCCACCATAGCGCACTCCTTTCCTCCCGTCACAGTGGAGGGTTCTCTCCCCCACTGGTTGGCACCACGTAACCCTGCATACGGGCCAAGGATGAGGGTTCCAGGGTTGTGCCCCAAGGGGTACAGAATTTTTTCATGTGCACTGCGCTGCATCTCAGCAAGACCTCTGTCCTCACAGGAACCGAACCGAGATCGACGTCTGCGGCACGGATGCAACCTCTTTATCTCTTCGTAATGTTAATCCGTGCCGAGATTCTCTTTGCCCTGGTGGTGAGATTTGTAGACAGCCGGCCTGGGAGGATCATTTTGACGTGAATGTGTTTAGGGTCGTGAAAGGATGCACGCAGTTCAAGAGCGTTTAAGCCAGCTCTACCCGTCGTGATTTCACTTTTCACGCACATTCATGGCGCACAGCGTGCTTGTTCATTTGAAGCCTCTTGCAGCACCTCCATGTACGCTGCACGCGCGTTGTTGTGGTTGCATATCGGCAATTTGACAACTTGAGATGCGAACAAGGCGTATGCATAATCGATTCCAAGGATAAGCCCATCAAGTTCCATCTGGCACAAGAACTCGTCATGTAGCAACTTTCTGGTTCACGCTCCTGATAGCACGTGGTTTGCGTCAACTCGAGTTAGTGAGCTGTCATGTTCCACGCTACTGCAGACTGCCGTGCTTAGGCAGTCTGCTGATAGTGAAGGTGGCGCTCCAAGTTCCCCAGTACGCTTTGGGGCGCTTCCAGATGTCCTTGTTCAGCTAGGTTTGGATTCGGCCCAAGATAGTCCAAGGTCGACTTTCTGTACAATCTCTAACGGCGTGTTTGGCTATGCAACTAGCTACCGTCGCAGAATCCCTGAAGGCACCGTTCATGGCCTGGATATCGGGCTGTCCAAGAGAGGTGATACTCGATGGCAACGCCGACCAGGCACGTCACATGCTTTTCTGAACACGGAATTAGCAAGATAATCGAAAAATTTGGTTAAAGATTAGTCAAGTAAATGCATTAATGAGCGTCGTTCTAGCATCCCACAAAAACACAGGGGGGGGTTAGCGGTAGTGACAGTTATCCTAGTGAACCGAAGCCTGTTAGACTCTGGCTCTGATCGAGAAGTCAAACTTTCTGCCCTCAACGATAACAGAAACATCAATCCCAACCTGCAAACCCAGATTCCTTCGCCCGGTTACCCATTTCTTTCGATCCTCCGTTCCCTCCCTAGCATCCACGCCCTCAGAACTACTACTGCTCCCTGGCCCCTGACCACTTGCACGACCCCAACCGACCCACCTCGATCGGGGTGTTTTTCTCAAGCCCAAGTGTCTTCAACGACCGTGATCTGACCCTTGCCACCCCACTGGAGGGGGTAGCTCGAAGTAGAGGCAGATCATTTTCTTGCTGTCCTTGTTTGAAGAAGCGGCATAGAACGAGGCCAGATTGTTGGAGGGGGATGAGCCGTCTTATCCATTGGAGGCTGTAGCAAGGAATGCTCAAACTCAAGGACTAGTATACATCCAGACAGGGGGAAGTGGGACTGTCCCCTCGAAAGGGCACCTCAGGCTCCGTCGTGCGTGCCTCCTTTTCCTTCGGGGCAGAATCTCTGCTCTTCTTTTGATCGGTTGAGCTCGATCTAGGCAAATATTCTGCTTTGCATGCTGCACTCCTGTAGGTAAGCTGTTCTAGGATAATCGGCGTTCCAGGAGGAAGCTGACATGAAATAAATTTTGGGTTGTTAGCATTATCATCCACCATGTCATGGTGTGGCATGGCTTGATATTAATTAGTGATACGCCTCCATAAACAGAAGAAATAGGATGTTCGGCTCACTGGAAGTAAGATGATTTGAAGCCATCGTGATCCAATCACACCGGCAGCATCGTTCAGTCTTTGTGATTGGACAAGTTGGAACTTGGCTACTCGGAGGCGATGGGACATGGACAACCGCATGGCCTCTGCATGACCTTCTCTCAGACAGTCGAGGTAGATAGGGCTGAGGTCTAGATGGATCCTTTTTTCAAGAATGCGCAACAGCCGGAATGTGGTAGCTGGCGATGGTGTAGCTATGGTAGATCTTATGACTCCCTCTCCGAGGGCACGATAATGTTGAGTGCATAGGCAAGAACAAATACTCTAGCAAACACAACGAAACTCACCATAATGCACAGTATGCCCTTGGCAACATACTATCTGGGGACAGGGCACAACCGGCAGTTAAATAGACGGCATCCACCCTGTTCGTTTGACCACCAAGCCTAACGTAGGATCTTGTTCAATATAGAGACAAAATCGTGCAGCGGTAATTGCTCACTGCTTTAGTCCTCCAGCCCTTGTCTCATGTCGATAATTTACCGACCTCAATCCCAATGGTCGAGTTCCAGGTATGCACTGTATGACATTTGTCCACTTTTGGTCTGACAACACCAGCAATCGTCGATCCCAATACGGACCTAACGCTCTAGGAGTCTGGGAGCAATTGTTCAATATTTGATCGAGGTCTATGACACGGAAAAGCAACTCACCTATGACACTTTGCACGAGAGGCACCTCCTGAATCAGTACCTCCACTTTCAGATGAGTGTCCAGGGATGTACCTTGGTCAGGCTGGATGGTGGGAACCTATTCTAACCTGCCGGACAACTGTTAATCAACAACGCCAGGTTCAATTATCTTCACGATGACAAAACTTCCTTAGCCATTAAACGATTCGAAAGTCAAGTCTTGCGGGTGATCGAGGTGTTGAATGGCGTGCTGAAAGACAGGGACTGGCTTGTTGGCGACAAATGCACCTTTGCTGACCTTTCGTTCCTCCCGTGGAACGACCGCATCGACATGCTTGTGCTGTCCAAGTCGATCGATGAAGTCAGGGCACAGTATCCACATTTTGCAGCCTGGCAGGCGCGAATGGTGGGGAGATATTCATGGAAGAAGGCCATGGAAACAAGGAGTCAACTCATGGATGAGCAGGGCTTGATGCCGAACGGTATGCCCAAGGGTATTACCAGTATGGCCCAGTATGAGGAGCACATGGCCAAGGCGGCCGAAGAGAAGAAGGATCAGAGTCGCCTCTAACGGGGATCTGGCTTCATTGAACCATCATCACGAAAAGTCTGGTCCCTAATTGGCGCAAGTCGGCTGCAGAACGTAGAACTATGTTGATATTCGACAATTTGAGAATATTTACCACGTAAATTTCATCTCTGATCCCCTGGTTGCCTTTCCTGGACAAACTGATAGAACTACTCCATTACCTTCAGATGAAGACCCATTAAACTATTTTGATGCCGCCGCACCAAAGCCCGCAGAGGCATGAAGAAGTCACTGCTCCCTGCATATAATAGTGGCATCAAAATCAATCAGTTGCAAAGAACTAAGCTATGAGGCCATCAAAGAGCCGCCTGAGAAAATAGTACATGCGGAGATACGAGTAAGAACCAGTACATACTGCTTCCTGAACCACACACTGGTATCTCCCTGTTCATACCACTAGCCATGATTCTCACGGAAATACACTAGGTGTTGCATAACTGACTAACACTGTCTGTCGAGGTAGAATACTTTTCCGTCTGGTAGATCATGCAATGCGTCGTCTTTCCACTCATAGAAGCGAACACACTTGCCAACTGCAATCGCGCCAAATTTTCTCTGATCTCCCTGAATGGATCCGAGATATTGCTGCAGCTGCTCAACCCCCATCTTCCAGATCGAGGACTGTGTTTCAATCCCAGGCGCTTTGCACTCAACGATGAGAAACTTGCGTTCGTCGAGTCTAGTATCAATGACGATGTGGGCAGTGAAGAGATCGGCTCGCCCCTGACCCAGTAACATTTCAGGGCCGGTTTAGTAGTTGTCTCTACCGGGGAAGACATCATGTAGTATGTCATCCCAGATACGTGACTTCTCGCCTTCTGGCTTCCCGAGGACCAGGCGGGTCTTGATTAAACTCGAGAGGTAGGGTAAGGACTCCAGGTACTGAAATTGGATCGAGATTAGCCAATTTTCACACGGGAGAGAGAGTTTATGTGAATATTGAGAAAGGGGTTGATGAATTTGGTTATCGTCCTGGCGGCTGACGGAACAAGGCCAATTTACTCACCGTTCCAGCAGGATCCTCTTGGGCAGGGAGACGGAAAGCCATGGCGGCAGAAAATGAAACAAGAACCAAGCAAGATAGAGTGACCTTAAATTTTTACTCAAATCAAGGCAGAGGATGTGTGGTAACAAGGGGAATGGAAGAATCTAAATGAGCTGTAGGAAAGACTGCCTCCTCAGACAGGACGATAGGCTGTGTTTTGTACCCGTAGAAACAGGCTCTTGAAGAGTGGATTCTACAAGTCCAAGAACTATGGATAAATGTAGAAATACAAATCTGGGCGTAAAAATAGCACATTGCCCTCAAATGGGTTCAGATCGCCCAACACGGCCAACTTTGTCTTCTCATGGTTGGATGAAGCAACTGATTAAACGCCCAACAGGCGCTAGAATCCCACTCACAGCCTCAAGCCATCGTTCCGGGCCAGCACCACGGACGGAAACTTGAAGGCCATGGCCGGCGGCTACATTGCCATTGAGTGACGCAGAATAACCGCCTGATTCCCAACCTGAATTGGTTCTGTAGGTCCCTTCCGAGGTAGTCAACGTCAAGAAGGTTCTCAGTTGACAGCCTGGAGGATGATGGCTCAGGTCAGCTGGTGGAAACCGGAACAGCTACCGGTCCGGGTTTTCAATCCCACGTGTACGTATGGCCTCCTTTGCCGTTGGGGTGCCAACAAGGGGCTTCGACAACACGGCATCCATAACATTACATCAAAGCTTTCGCGTGAGGCGAAACTGCGCAGTCTAAGACCGAAAAAAAAAAAATCATTCAATACTCGTATCAATATTTGGAGAAATGCCCATCATAGAACTATCATGCTTCTTGTGCGGCGCCTCCGTTGACGAGTCCGACCATCTACCAGAATGGATGGGTCGGTTCAGGGTCTGTGAGTTCATCAGTGAATAGGCCATTCAAGCTTTTGCTAACCAAGACCCTTATAGTGTATACGGTTCTTGAAGACTGGAATTCCGCGCGTATTTCTGGCCTTGGGGAACGGCGTCAAGTCGCAGATGTTATTCCCCTGGATCAGTCAGTTGATGTCGATGTATCCGAGTCTACCATGGACGATGGCTGGGTGTAGATCGAACTAATCAAGTCAATATTTGGCGAAAAATACCCCCCGGATCCGCCACTGATACCTTAGCCGCTCTGGGGATTTCCACTTCATGACCGATGTTGGGACCTTTTATGCGCAACAGACGCCCGGTTCCAGGATCCAAGTGCTGGACAGGCTCTCTTCGACCTCTGCAGGTCACATCCAATGCAAAATGGTGTTCTGAACTGGGGCCACAATTATGATGGCCTGGTTAGGTACAATGTGGATGTCGAGAAGCTGCTCCCCGGCGAGGAGCCTAGGCTCCAGGAACCGGAGCGAGGAGGCGGGCCTCACAGATACGATCCGATGGATATTCCCATGGATGTTGCAGGCATACTTCGCGGGCCGTATACTAAGGCGGAAGACGGTTCGGCTAGGAATCACAATACCGACAAACGCCCTAAATCCCACCCCTCGATGAACAATGACCCATTCGGCCGCCTACCACCTGAGCTTCACCTCGAGCTGCGTGTGGCGTATGGATGAATGTTTACGACCGGGCTCGGGACGTGCAGAATCACCCAGCAATGAAGAATAGGCGGCGTATCTGGAATCTGGCCTGTCAGCTCAGAGACTGGGTTATCTTGAGACTGGAGTCGCCCGTTTGCCACGGATCCCTCTGCAAGTCGTTTTTCAACCCTGACGGGGCAAATGACGAAGACAAATGGCACACCGCAAAATCCCGAATCTGTCCAGCCACCTCCATCTTCTCTGCAGGTTGCCGGTCGCTGAATGATGTATCCATCACCATCTCAGGTCAAACATCCGAGGTCTGGGCGTCACTGATAACTCTTGGCGGGAAGAGATATGTTTCTGGCCTCCGAATTACCTAAATCGATGGGAAATCTCTCCAGCTTGGATATCGCCACCCTAAGCATGAAGTCGCCTTGACTTGGGATGCGCGCCTAGAGCCATCCGACCCCTTTGTGGGATTCCATGTGGCAATAGATACTCGAGGTATTCGTGGATTGCGCATGATGACAGCCCAGGGAGTCTCATCTTGCTGGATCGGAGATCATGAGGGTGTTCCAAAAAAGTCCATTACATGCAACGGCCAAGTGGAGGCTCTCAAGGGAGGGTTTGAAGTGGGTTCCTCCCCATCCGCTTGAGACCATTACTGACAAAAAACAGGCTCTCAAGATGGTATCGATAGCTGTGAACAGTCTTGAGGAGAGACTGGAGAAGAGCAGGGCTGGCTCGGGGGGGTCTGCCCTCTGGTACCCCGAGCTACCAGACCCTACATTACAGCTCATGCCGGTACAGAACGTGCGTGTTTCACGTTTTATTGGTCACATGCCCTACTCGATGTGTTTATTTGGGAGGAATGATGGAGGACTCCTCCCATATCTCACTGAAATCGTCGTTTGGATCGTCGACCATTATGATCTCGGAATTTACGCTGACAAGTTTCACATCTGGGCCCTCGAGTTTCATTACAGCAGCCAGAAAGATGGCGTCGAATCTATGGTTTTCGGCCGAGTCCCGGAGGCAGATCCAGGCACCTATGAGCGGCGCCGCTACCAGGTCTCAATCGATTCTCCCAACGGAGAGAGGATAAATGGCGTCGACACCATGTTTCAGGATCCTCGCTTCCCCTTCGCCTTGACTGTAAGTGCACCGGTGCCCTCAAATTATCACATGGCATTTGCTCACCCAGCAAGTTCCATACAAGTTATGGGAGGAGCATACAGATCCCGCCGGACTTCGGCTCAGCCGTATCAGAGGACGACTTTTTTACTACGACGTTACGACCAATCGAGGGAACGATTGTTGGGTTCTTCGGAGTGCTAGTAAGTCGAGCTTTGAGTCAATACAAGAAAGCATGGCTGATCTCAGGGTTCTCTTTAGAAACATAAGGTTGTCTTGCAGAACTTGGGTGTGGCGTGCATTCAGCCATGCAGTAGCATGAGTTGGACCTTGAATGGGAGCCATTGGAATAATAGATGGTGAATAATAGTTAATGTCCTCTCTATATTGGCTGAGGTGTATCAATGAGGTTGATGAATATTGAAGGATGCTACAGAAAAAGTCACGTTGCGTAATTCTCAGGGCGGCTATTAAGCGGCCAACGCCAGTCGAGGCACTCCTTGGGGAGCACTCGACACCGAAGAGCCTGACTTTCGGATGGCAATCTGTCTATACATTGGCTTGGCTATAGAGAGCAGCAAATAGATCGCCCTCATGGTAGGGTCCACGAGGTAGCATGGAGTAGAGAGAAAAGGGGTCCGAGGAGGTGTTCCGAATTCCTCCGGGCTGCCCAAGGCTCTTAGTCGTTGGGTTTTCTTGCATGGCGTCATTCTTGTTTTGTCAGACAATGAATATCACAGAGCGGGACATCAGGGTTCCTGCCTGGCAGATAGAGGTAGTAGGCAGCCCGATAACCACGGATAATGACATTTCTCGGGAATCTATGAGCTGGCGAGGGCAACACAAACGTATGCGCACACGCACAATTTCCAGATCTCGGTAATAAATAATTCGAGTAGCTATAATTAATCACGTCTGAATTATTATCCTGGAAGATAACCTGATGCTTGCAGACAATCGCTGGCCTCCGAAATCTGACCACGGGGCAACTCGGCAAAGATAGCACAACGACATGGCGTTCAACACGACGAGCGGCTCTGCATCTTTCACAGACGTGCATGAAAAGCCAAACCTCTTCCGTACTAGATTAAGCCCACAGTTCCTTTGTGCTGCAGAGGACAGCCAATAGTAGAGGTGAAATTGTCATCAGGGGACCTGCAGCCGGGGTAGCGTCACCCTGATGGCCTGGGGACAACCACCCTGATGAGTTTTTGGCCTCGACGTTTTGTGCTTGATATTGTTGTTTGAAAAGATAAGATAGCAGGTCCGATTGAGGCGAGTTTGATGGCAGCGACGATGGAAAATGGTGAATTCGTGGGCACCTTGATGGGCACGACTCAATAATCAGAGGCGTGCTGGAGAGGCATCTCATATTTAGCCAGAGAACAATTCAACTTTCTCTTCTTCACCTCTTCTTCACCTGCGACAGCCATCTCTTTGTGACTTTCTCCGAGCACACATTCTCTCGTCGTCAAAATGGCCAAGAATCGCGTCAAGAAGAGCTCCAAGAGCAAGAGTGTCAAGAAGCCTGGCATCCCCCCCAAGGCTTTGCCAGTAACACTTCTCTCCGGCTTCCTGGTACGCCTCTCCTCGCTTCAATTCATTACTTCTTTCTCTTCTGACTGTATTCTAGGGCTCTGGAAAGACGACTCTCCTCCAGCACATCCTCCGCAGCGAACATGGCCTTCGCATCGCCGTCGTCGTGAACGACATTGGAGCGTAAGCTTTCTCCTCCCTCCCTCTACATCATGCTTTTGACTTACAATACTGTAGCATCAACGTCGACGCCTCCCTCATCAAGAAGACGCACCACCTCTCCAAGACCCAAGAAAAGGTCATCGCCCTCCAGAACGGATGCATCTGCTGCACCCTCCGCGGCGACCTGCTCGAGGAGCTCGTCCGTCTTGCCCAGCTGCAAGAGTTTGACTACATCATCATCGAGAGCAGCGGCATCAGCGAACCTGAGCAGGTTGCTGAGACGTTTGACTCTCGTCTTGCTGAGCAGATGGATGCTATGGGGTCCTTGGAGGGTGCTCCGGGACTGGATGATGACATGCTCAAGGTTCTTCGACAGCTGTGAGTTTCCCTGCATGTTTACGAGGTTTGGCCTGACTCTGTTGTAGCAAGGCTGCTGGTGGTCTGGAAAAGTTTGCTCGCCTCGACACTACCGTCACCGTCATTGATGCCTTCACCATGCTGCACGACTTTGACACGGAGGATCTGCTTTCGTCTCGTCGTGATGATGTGACGCCAGAGGATGAACGAACTGTCTCGGACCTCATGGTCGATCAGATCGAGTTTGCCGATGTCATCATCCTCAACAAGGTCGATATGGTAAGCCGCACTTGTCCTCCATCCATTGAGTCCATTCACTTACCCATTCTAGATCGACCAAAAGACCAAGCCTCGCCTACTTGACCTCATCAGCAAGCTCAACCACCGCGCCAAGATCCTCGAGTCCAGCTACGGCAAAGTCGACGTCAAGCAGATCGTCAACACGGGCATGTTTAACCTCCAAGTCGCCCAGTCCGGCTACGGCTGGCTCCAGGATCTTCATGATATGACGGTCCGCGAGGTCAACGGCCGCAACGTGCTCACCCCCAAGCCTGAGACGGAGGAGTACTCTGTCCGCAGCTGCATCTACACGCGCCGTCGGCCTTTTCACCCCAGAAGGCTTTGGGCTTTGGTGTATGACAAGTTTATCTTGCAGTTGGAGCATCCTGAGGAGGAGGGTGACGAGGAAGACGATGAGGAAAACGATGAGGATCTTGAGATGGCTGACTATCAAGACGCAGAGGATGATGAGGTCGTCGACGCCGATCAAGACGCCGAAGACTCTTCCTCCTCAAAGGGCAAGCGCTCTATCCCCTCCTCTCCTCAGAGCTCCCACTCCACTGTCCAGACAGTCCCCTCCGTCTCTGGAGCTTCAGCTTCCAAGAAGCAAAAGCTCGATGAGGATGATGCCATGCTCGACTCTGAGGAGCTCTTTACGCCCGAAAACCCCGTCATCCTTGCCAACAAGCGCAAGCACCCCATCTTTGCCCGTCTCTTCCGCTCCAAGGGCGAATTCTTCCTTGCTACCCGGCCTCACCGCGCTGGGGAGTGGTCTCAGGCCGGTGCCATGCTCACACTGACCGGCGGTCGTCCTTGGTTCTGTACTCTTCCTCCCGAGGAGTACACTACTGGTGATGAAGAGGTTGATAGCCTTGTTCAGCATGACATCAAGAAGGGTGGCGAGTGGGGAGACCGTCGTCAGGAGTTGGTCTTCATCGGCGAGAACCTGAACCACAAGGGTCTGGAGAAACTTCTGGATGAGTGCCTCCTGACTGATGAAGAGCACAGCAAGTGGGAGGCCGTGATGCGTAACGACAAGCTGAACGACGAGAAGAAGCGTGAAGCTTTGGAGGACTTGTTTGAGGATGGCTTCCCTGACTGGCCCGAGGATGAGGAAGACGATGAGGATCATGAGGGACATGATCATGCTCATCCTCACGGGCTTAGATCGATCAAGAAGCATCTGCAGGAAGTGGACTAAGTGGGCTGGTCAATCAATAAAAGTTACGCATGTCATGAATCTGGTTTCCGGCGTTTAGTCTAGATGAATCACATCACATTGACTTGGTCTTTTGGCCATGTCTCACTACCATGTGTCTCACTACCATGTCTCTATCTTGTGTAACAGCCCTTGAAAGCAACAGGTTTCTCAAGATGTCTCTAATGCCCTCGCTACGCCCTCATAGAGCACCTCACGGCGTTCCCAGATTTAGTTCCCCATCATGGCAAAAACCGCATCAACAGACTCCCTCCCCACAAACCCAAGAACCTCTCTATCCTCCCCCATAGAAACACTCCCCATGGCCCACCCTCTGACCAAGCTCCTCGCGTACCACACCGCCAGATGCTTGTTGTACTTGTGTATCTTGGCAGTACAAGCTCGGCTCATCTCGCTCTTGAGTATCCCCAGCCAGTCTCCAACTTCCCAACGAATGTCTGTTCTCTCCATGGGGCAGAACAGGTCCTCGACTTGGTCGTTTGGGTTGCGGGGGGGTTCGTCGATGCAGAAGCCTGCTTCCAGTTGGGCTGGTCTGCTGCGGTATGTTGCCACCAGGAAGACGGGGGTAGTGCATGGTGGCGAGTCGGTGCAGGACTTGGAGGTGCTGTGATTCGCTGGCTTGCCTGGGAACGTTATCCCCTGGTCATATGAGAGTGAGGTATATCATCTTACCACAGATATTGCCAACACTGACAAACTCGCGAACGACAAAGTCCATGGCAGGCTTCGGAAGCTCATCCTCAAAATTCCCCGTCCATTCTTTAAACACGGCGTCGAGAAACCCCTCCATGGTATCCCTCGTCGACATCAATGTCGCATTCGGATCAGTCGCTGCACCGCAAGCGTGAAGTATCTCAAAGCATCGCTTCAACTCGAGCTCGTCGAGGTGGTCGGCCGTGGTGATTGTGCGCGGGCCCCGGATCAGGGGATTGCCGAGTTGGAGAGCGGCAAAGAGGCGGTCGCGGGATCGTTTGGTCGAGCGAGGAGCTGGGGAGGGACTGCGGCTGCTGACGAGTATCGATCCTCCGGGGGTGCTGGGTTGCTCTCGTTTGATGGGCCAGCCGGCCGAAGAAGGCTGGTCCATGGTGACGACAACGTCGGGGGTGATGCAGGTGTTGAAGCGCGAGAGCAGGCTTCCCTCTTGACGCGGTGGTGGAGGTGATCAAGGAGAGTCCGACTTCATCTTGATAAAGGTGCTTGGAGAGAGTTGCGTTGAAACAAGACCGAGTTGCTGCTGTGAATCACGGTCAAGCAGCGTGCTGAGAGATTTGTAAAGGCGCCCAAAACTGTCCAGCTCTCTACGCGGATATGCCGAGTGACTTTGGGACCGCGGGCCATGTCGTAACTGCTCCATGAAGTCGTGATACAGCGATTCTAAGCCGTGGTTTGTTGAGAAAAAGAAGGAGAAGAAGAAGAAGAAGAAGAAGAAGGGGGAAAAAAAGACGCTTAGAGAAAGAAAGTTCCAGGGGTTAGATAAAACGCTGTGGGATATTACAGCTGCTAACGCACGCATGGATATCAACGTCTGAGGAGTGGATCCCACTCAATTCTTTGATTTTTCTCTAGGCCTGATTCTCTCTGACGCCTCGAGAAAAGAAACCTAGGCTCTTCGGCTGAGAGGAGTGTCACAGCCGACAAACTCACCTGTACTGGCTGCACTGCGGGATTAGCACTGGGGTGACTGTCGATAGAGACTTGGATAAACCCCCTCACCATCAGCTCTCAAACAGAGACTCTCTCGACTGTGCAAGACACGCCCTTGACAAGAGTGTCAGCAAGAAAAAGATGACCAGCCACAGGTCGCCGGGTAGGAAGGTAGCTGTCCAACAGCAGCCACATTTCCTTCGGCCGTCCGCCAAGCGAGGCGTGCTGTATTTGTCAAGCCACGTATTAGGCATTCTCATTACGTTGACCAGTGTCTCTCTCTTTTTTCCCCGGCTAGACTGTTTGTCATCCAGCTAGCCTGCGGGCCGTAGCATTCAATAGTGCAAAGCCCGTCCCTGGTGGTGTAAAAGATGTCCGAAGAACCCAGCAGAGCCGAGTGATGATGGCGTGCTCGTCCCCAGAAGAGTTGAGCACAGGATTGCTGGTCATGCAGCGGCCGAGACTAACAGGTTTTCGGAACAGGGCCATCTTATCCAAGTCTCCTTCAGCGGTTAAACTGACGTCAAGATCTTGTTCCCGTACCTTGATTGTCAAACGCGGGTCCTGCAGGCTACCACCGACGACGCCTCCCAGGGACTAGAGTCTCTGGGAGCAGCTCAAAGGGATGCATGTGCTTTTGCGGACAGCCATGTGTAAAAGGGCATCTTGCAAGCATATCCCTCGAGGGCGAGTCGCGTACTGTGCCGGCTTTGTTGTTCTGCTCTCTCCAAGACCTTCAACAAGAGGCAACTCTCGCAGAGCAGCTCCAACGCGGGGGGTCCTGGCATGTATATATGGCGAGACGGGTACAAGGACGGCTCGCACAGTAGCAGCAGCGTGCCCTTTTTTAACTGGATTCCGCCATTGAAGGCGCACCCTCCTGACCTTCTGACGTCAAGGGAGGCCCCCTGTGATTGCACCAATCATCACGACCGGACCCGATCCACGAATAAGGGGACACGGAGATAGGTCCGTTATGGACCATCCAATGGGAGCTGGAGGAGACCGTCCGAGAGGTGTTGCCCCGCACCACCCCCAAAACAACACTCTTTGAGCTCTTCATCCAACTACCGGTACTATACCAGCTAGTCAAGCTTCATGCCGTCACACTACTGCAGTTCCTGTCCCTTTCCCGTCCACGATGCGACACGGGGGTAACAAGAAACGGGGGGACAAGATCGAAATCGATAGAGAAGCAAAGACGGCGGTTTAGATGTGCTTCTGCGAGAAACTCGTCTCTGTCCATGGTTAACTGATGCCAATGCTCTCAACACTTTCAACGCGCGTCAAATTCCCACCTTGAGTGCGCCCCCTCTTTGCTTTGTCACGGTCTATCTGTCTGCCCGTCTCCAAGAACGGAAGAATACCGGTATACATGGCGCCTGTCCAGCCGAGCTGCACTCTTGACTGCGTCCACGCCCACCACTCTCTCGGCCCCGTGTCTTTCGAACCAATGGACACCCGCCCGAACAGGAACGGCCTTAGTCCACTACTGTACATACTCGGAGTCATTTCCCTTCCTGTTCCGGGGCCAACAGATCGCCCAGTGTGTTCTGCATCAGGTCCCCGTCGGCTTCCATCTCACATTGTCCACACCTACCCCAACCCTGCAAGCTTTTTGAGCTAACCTTGGTTATCCATTACTCATTATTTTTTTCCCAATCTCCCTTATTATTGCCACCGGGAAGTATATCTTGGGTCGTTGTCAACAGCAGTTACCTTCCCCTTCTTGTCCCAGTCACTTTCCAGCCCAATTCTCTCAGAGAATCCGCTTTGCAATCTCGAAATAGGCGACATACAGCGACATATCGCCCTGCTTATCCTTTCGTGTCTCACGCGATGGGTATGGCTTCCTCCTCTTGCTGGCAGCCTTGCTGACCTTGAGCCTCTGGACAGAGACCTACCCTGCCTACGCCGTGGCCTACGGCGCTCCTCCTGCCCTTGGTCAGGCTGAGGCGACCATGCGCGCCCACGCTGACCAAGTTCTCCCGTGGGAGCCATGGCGGCCGGCTGACGCAATGACCTTTCCACTCTCGTTCGAGGGGCTCGACACTACGCACAGCTACTACCCCCAGGATGAGGTCCAATGCCACGACTTCAGCCCCGACTCAGCCATGGCTGGCTGGCCCGACTTCTCCCATCCGCAAGAGTACCCGGTTCCGCCCTCAATCTCCGGGCCTTCATACCTCGAACAGTCACCATACTCTGAGCAGTCATCCTCCGTCGCCGAGAGCCGTCGTGGATCTGTATCGACTCTTCCTGACAAGAGGAAGCGAAAACGAAGCACCACCGAGCGCACAACGGTCAAGTCCACGGGACGCGGCTCCAATCGAAAGAACAAGCCGCAAGCTACGGACGAAGAACGCCCGCAAGAATCAAAGAGCCGCAGGGCCCAGTACACCAACGCCGACAGCAGCGCGTCCCCTGAACAAGTGGAGGACCAATACAGCAGGCGGGTTCAGGAGA
The DNA here is from genome assembly GCA_006518225.1 of Fusarium neocosmosporiellum. NCBI lineage: Eukaryota > Fungi > Ascomycota > Sordariomycetes > Hypocreales > Nectriaceae > Fusarium > Fusarium neocosmosporiellum. The sequence goes on from SSHR01002477.1 coordinate 52,104, forward strand.
GGAACCGCGTGGCGTCCAACAAGTTCCGCGTCAAGAAGAGGGAGGACGCGAGGAGGCTCAAGGCCGACGAGGAGGACATGGAGCGCATCAACCGCAACCTCTCGAGCTGCGTCGCCGACCTGACGATCGAGGTGCACAACCTCAAGATTAAGCTCCTGCAGCACACCGACTGCGACTGCTCCCTCATCCAGAATTACATCGCCAACGAAGCCCACCGCTACATTCAGGAACTGGGCGATGAAAACCAGCCCGACCATTGCGGCCACTGAAGGATGGACATGCTACCTAACGGCATTCTTTCGCATAATAGCAGCAATAACGTGACTATGACGATGACGACGAGGGGGAACCGGCATGATATTAATGATGGATCACTACTACTGGGTTGGTTTGTAATGTTAGGTTGAGGAAGGGAGTTTGGTCGAGGAAATTTACTTCTGGGGGGGAAATGCGGCAGAGAGCGGGCATCTGGTTGCAAGATGTGTATACTGGAAAATACCCATAGACAAATTGAGACTGACGCCAGACGTCAGCTCCCTAGTCAGCTTTCTGCAGGCAGAATCAACGACCGCTCTGGACATGCCGCGCTAGTGGCTATGGCGTGGTGCTTTCTACTGATGCATTCCGAGGTTGATGAAGACCCGCAGCATCGTCGTGTCCATTGGCGGCTCCCGTGATTCCAGGATACTGTACAGAGTAGCATTGAGCAAAAACAGCTCCGTCGATCTTATTCCTGTTTCGTCATCGCCACCCTACTTGCCTTGCACTAATGCGCGCCTCGTCTTCTCGTCACAGTCGTCTTGGTTTCCCGTCCATCCATCTTCCCTTTGCCAGCAATCCTTGCATACCGATGTAGCTCGTCGCATTGATCAGAAACCCATGTTCCGGTGGATCTGTGTAACAACTGTTGGCCGCTGTCGGCATCACGTATCCAAGAACATGGCGTTTTGCAACTCACCAATGACAAGGAGGAGTGGCTGCAGTACATCTCCATGACCAACGGAACGTGTCCGTGGTTGGGAAATGAAGGGCACGCCTCAAACGTCTGGGCTCTTGATCAGAGTTTAGGCCTGCAAGCCCTATTATCCCATGAGCTGTCAGAAA
>SSHR01002479.1:0-13442 GCA_006518225.1 Fusarium neocosmosporiellum
AAGTATAAAAAGGATTTAATATTTAAAATAAAGTTAAGATATAATTTTTAATAAATAATTAATTAATTAAATAATATTAGTAATAATTAAGGGATTTTTAATATATATACTTATTTAATATATATACTTATTATATATATTATATATTAAAATATTAGCTATTTTAAATAAATTTTAAACTTTTTAATTTTTTTTAAAAATTAGAATTTAAGGTATAAATTTTAATACGTCGCTCGCTTATCAAGTACGTTATCTGATAACTACCTACGTACTAGATCTAACTACTCCCTCAGCCCTAAACTAGCCAACCATCATACATCTTAAACACCCTATCTTCACTATGAAAACACCACCACGTTACTAGCCTTAGTAGTAGACTACTAGTCCCAGGCCAGGTAACCCCCGACCTTGGATTGGACCTTCTCACCGAGGCTCTCATGGTAGTATGTGTTGCGACACTCGGTGCCCGCAGGGAAGTCCTTGCCGCCATCGCTGGCTCTCGGGAAGTTTATAAGTCTAGTGGCGCACCTCTCGTCAATGCGCTGGTAGTCATTGGTGTCGAATTCCTCCCAAAGCTGAGTGTTGCCTCTGCCAATCTTAAAAGACAAGGCCTCTGTCATTTGACCATTGCAGTCCTCTGGCCCAACGGCGCCGTTCTGGGTGTAGTACGAGCAAGTGACCCCCTCGGGAAACTCGTGAGGCTCGGCCGCGAGTCCAGTGCAATAGGTCATTGAACCAGAGCCTTTGAGGATATACTGAAGAAAAAAGTTAATACTGCCTGCACTGACTCTCTAAGGCTAGAGGGATTATATACGTAGCTAAAATCGCCGTCATAATCGTTGCAGTCTTCCCGGCTATATAAGGTAATCCTCCAGCCGTGAATGTTAACGCGATCGAGTGAAATAAAGGCAGGAGATAAACGCATTTAGAACGAAAAGATAACTGATACCTAGGGTAAATTTAGAAAGCTGACGAGATTTACTTTATCGTTATTATAATATATGTATGCATGAGTGCATTTTAGAACCTCAATCAAAATCATCGTTGTTAAGTCTACCCTAAAGGCTGGGTTTTATTAAACCTAATGATATGCCATTTGGCCAGCCTCTTAGTAACTTGTGGAGTTCGACTGGACCACATCAAACAACTTGCTTTCCACGCATGAGACGTCTATGCTTCTAGATATCAGCGGCTCGGCCTGCTGCTGGCAAGCCATCAAAATTACGTCATCTCGCGGAAAGACTTCCTTATAAGCCTTAAACCTTTTATGCAGCTGGACTTGTTAATAACTTTGGACGTTTCGATCAGAAACCTTAGATTTACTGTCCCAGGAGTCTAGAATACTGGCCCGAAGCTTTCAGCATCCTTATTGAGGATGTCACTGTCCTCCATTATATTTTTATGTAATAACCTGTCTCCGCTTGGAAGGTTCGTGGCACGCAATAGCAAAGAACTTGAATACTAGTCCCCATAGACCACTATTGTAGAGATAAAGCTAGCGTGAAGGGAGCCCTAGGAAGATAGTGTCTTCTCAAACATTACCCTAAGCCTACCCAAAAGGACGACACCGCGATCAAGTATTGAGTCGTCAAGTCCACTATCAACCCTGCTGAGTTTGCGCTGGGGTCTGCCCCACCAGTCTGAGAGATGAGACCTCAGGGGCGCTCTCAGCGCCGTGAAGTGAGTATGGTTGGGTCCATCATTAAACACTTCTGTTTCTCGACCACCACGGCGATCTTTATCCCAGAGTCGTCTGCGTGCTCTATTATGATATCGTAAGCGCCTTGTTGCCTCTTGCTTAGTTTGAATGGTGGCCGGCTAGCCTTGTCCTTGAAAGATATATACCGGATAATATAAGCGAGTAGCTATTTAACTATAAGCGTATAATGCCTCTGGGTCTCGGCCTTGAACCGGAAATGAAACGGCTTGGACCTCTCTTTGGACCGTTCTTTGTGATTAACCTTAAATAAAGTATTCTAAGAGACTGTATCTGGTGTGATGATGGCTTTGGCGTGGTGTTAATCGAATCGCAGACACTGACTCCATATTCTTACCGCTTTTCAACTTACTGTAGGTATCAGGGAAGTCAAACCAGCAATCGTCGGCTGACCCATGCCACGCAAGCGCCAAAAAATTTCCCATACAAAATTAATCGCCGACGGCTCACCGACGCAAGGCATAGGTGTCAGGAGTGTCTCGAACCACCTGAGTGAGTGAATCGCCATTCCTAAACTTGAAACCTCTCAACGCGTTGACCGTGTCGCGATCCTTATATAATACGCATCATGGCTACCTTATGATTGGCTGACAGAACATCAACTCGGGGCAGTAATATCCAACTCTAGAACAGTTGATATTGTTATTGTACAGTAGGTATCCAGGGCCCTAATATTAATTAGGAAAAGAGTATCAAGGGGAATAGAGTAAAAAAAGGAGTTTTATGCGCTTGTTCGCTTAAATACAAGAAAGTCATTAAAGAATGCTGAGCGTTTACCGTTGCTGGGTCAAGGCTGGGATCCACTTTGGCGTCGTCATTTTCGCGATCACTAGTTCGAGTTCCTGATCCTCACTTGAGTACCAATACACAGAATCTCCGAACACTCACGCAACACAGCCATATCTAGCGCTGCAGTTACGCCTTCAATGCGAGCAGTCGGGTGGAATATGCACTTCACCATAGGACGGGAAGAGGATCTGGGTGTCTTCGCCGGGATCTACCAAGAAGCAGGGAGCGACTCAGTGACCTTTCGCCACTTTTGCGACGAGCTGCGCCTCTGCTTCGAGTTCCCGAATGATGCGATGCGCCGCGATAGCGTCGATAACGACAATAACGACCCATGGGCTATCGCGTTCGCTTTGGCTAACCATCCCGACTTCCAAAGCTCGCCAACGCTCTGCCCGTCCTTCGTGACGGAAGAACACTTGGATCAACCCGTACCGAGTCTCCCCGTCCCAAGGAGCAGAACGTCCTGAAGTACCATCTTGTCCGCCACAAGCACTGCGATCTACCTCCCGGTTCACCAGTAGATACTCATCTACAAGGACTTGTATTAATTCACCCTCAGCGAGATGCGCTCAACACCTTCCTAACCCAGTCCGCCGTCGCGATTCTCGATGCTTACCACCGAATAAAACGCCTTCCGATCCAAGACTCACGATTATGCCACTCCGACGAAAGCTAAAAGCCCGCTCTCAATCTCCACCCAAACGATCCGCATCTGGCTCTATTTCACCGAGGAAGGACGGTTCGGACGACGCTGACGATGACGAACTCGAGAACATGCTTGCGCCTGCTAGCATGAATATAGATCTTGAAGAGGCTAGGAGGGTCACAAATGATTTTAGGTCTTCGTGTCTTAATATGGCGGCTGAGAGGCCGAATTTGGACGCCGCCTCGCCCAGTACAAGCAGGATAGGTACATCCGGGACAGGCACGCCGTTTAGTACCAGGACTGACCTCCCCGTGACACCGAGCTCCAGAGGCACGTAAATGGAGACCGTCATTGGTAGGACGGGCGACCCATCTAAGAGATCGCGGCCGACCCGTTCCGACCGAAGACAGCCCAAAGACGCTTCTGGACAAGACGACTTGGCAGAAGAAGCAGAAGCGCCGCTGTGTAAAGACGAAAGAGAGTGTAAACGCAGGCGATTGGAGGACTGCTAGGTTGATGATGAGACTTCTTCATAGCATGACTGGTTTCAAGTGGATATGCCGGAAGATTATATCACGCCTTGGAATAGTCGCGAGTTCTTAGCAGAAGTTAACTGGGAACTGCAAACGTCCAAGGCACACCACCTCGCAAGCTAAGGTTACGGGATTCCACTCAAGTATTTAATTCGTGAATGTGCCCCGTTCCCAGATTAGTCATCGCTAAGAAATTCCCCCCCCCCCCCCGGCAAAGGACAATAGGTGAAGCAAAGTTTGGGCAAAGGATGAGTAGAATATAGGAATAGGTGAGGGCCCTCCTGCAGCCTGCGTAGGACACAACGCGTCGCACTCTGAACCCAGGCCTCCGCGGAAAGATTTGACGCGCCCAGGATAAGGGTACAGGCCAGGGGGGACTGTGTAGTTCGCAGACAAGGAATTGCTGCTCAACATAGAAACGGGGCAATAGTTATGGCCCCGGGACATTCTATAACCTTGATTGGAGGTATTACATGAATCAGATGTTGTAGCGAAATACTCTAAAACTCTTCCTGGTTTTGTGAGATGGGATCTCTTCTAATTCACCACGCCCAGCTTCAGTGCACCTGGCCCTGCTCCCCTTGAGCATGCTTTTGAAACCGGCCCCACGTTCACCACCTTTGCCTGGCCCAATCAGCCAAGTTGTTCTGAAAGGTTGTTTTCTCAGAACCCACATTCCCTTGCTATCTCAATCCTTGTTATGTATCGCTCGCGACCGGTTGTTTCGCTAGAACAACCGGTACACTGAAGTACTAGTGTTAGGCGACCCTCAAATACGCCATGGCGACAGGATGGCTCGACGAAGGACAGCAAACGACCTAACCCATCCACCTTGTGCCATCACATCAGGTTCACACCAGCGGTTGAAGATAGCAAGCTGGGCACCTGGAGAGCACGCCTTCACGGACAATTTGCTACCACTAACCCCACGAGAACTCGGCGACGAGAAGCCATGCACAAGGAAAAAGAGAAGCAGGAAATTATGTAAGGGCTGGACGAGTAGCGAAAGATGCGCGATGGAAAGGAGCATGCATTTAAGCGGTAGTTGCCCATGACTCTGACGGGCGTAATACATCCATTCCATAGGGGAGTGTGAGCCTAAGGACCCTGCCAGTCGAGAAAGTCGTCCCATGGAATGTCTGACGGACTGGGCAGTTCTTCGATTAGTTCCTCCCAGAGTGTGGCTACATCCCGGATCGATGGTTCATCCAGGTGAACCCCCGGCCAATCATGCGATGGATTCGGCCTCTCCAAGATCTCCACCAAGCGGTCGATGGCAGCAGAAATGCCATGACCGGCTCGGCTTAGCGATTCTTGTTTCTCCTTTAGCATGCTGCAGATGGGGAGCAGGTTCGCCTTGCGCTTCTGCGCGAGTTCTATGTCCTTTTCCCCCAAGATGCCCATGGACAACAGCAGCAGCGCACTGAACGAGTGCTGGTCCATGCTGTGAGAATGGACGTGCAGACAGAGGCCGCCAGGCTCGACCATGCGTCGGATCTCGATCATTCTCTCAGCGCACTGGATAGCCAAGGAATGAGAAACAGAAAAGAATTCTTTCTCGTCGGTGCCTCGTAGCAGAAACGGTCGGTGTAGACGACCGATACGTGAATATATGCCGTACAGCAGCACGGATTTCTGGTGGAGAAGATAGGGGCGTCGGCTTGCCAGAACTGCGGCCTGGGCTGTACTTTTCTCATCGGCGCAAAAGAACCAGGGAAGACGGTCCATGAAGTCGGTGTAGCGGCTGCTCATCCTCAAGACCTGATCGTAGGGTGGGCTCGCCTCACCGCTTGGGAGGCTGTCCATAACGTCGCGGCAGAGCTCTGCAAACCTCAACCGCTGAAGAAAATATGACATTTGCGTCAGCTGATCAGCTGGGAGGCCTTCTGTATAAAGCCCATCCGGCCGGATGTCTTCATCGTCAAGGTTGGCAGGATACCGAACACACATGTGTTTGGTATGGAAGCTATAGATGCCTTCCTGCGGACCGGGCACGCTGGCAATTAACCTATTTAAGAGTTAGCATTGGCTGACAAGTGCAGACGAAACCGAGTTTACACACCAATCTGTTGCTGCAAGATGCCACCACAGTCGTCGCTTCAACTCAGCTTGGACAACGTCCGTTGCCGTATCTGCATCCAGTCGGTGAAGCTTCATCTGGATAGCTTTCGTATGTGCCAGGCTCCGTAGGGTATGGAATGTCGTTGACTGGCCTTCGGAATCCCACGTCAAATACATCATGATGGATATAGACTGCAACGATGTCAGAGTCAAGGAGGCAGCCGCATCGTGACTCATGACCGACTCCAGTGCTATCCTCTTCCATACAGGATGCAACTCATGAGCATCCTTGAGTTCGCGATGCACTTGATGTGAGTGCTTATGGCACACATAGAAAGAGCTGGAGGCGAAGATGCTGCAGAATAAGACCAAGGTCTCAGTGGATACAGGCAATGAAGCTGACAGCTGGGCATACGTAGTTTCCAAGAGTGCTTGGGTGGAAGGAATGTGTATCTCCCTATGCAAACTGTCGGCTGTCTGCACATAATGTTTGAACAAAAGTCGAGCAAGCCGTACATGGGGGAGCTGAGCGGCGATCAAGCTGCTGGCTCCCGTAGAATTCGCGACGGTTGGCCCAGCGCAATTTGGCGCGAACGAGATCAATGGCTTCGCTGCGGGTTCGGCTTGGGGGGTTGCTGCGAATTCTTCCAAATTTTTCCAAGTATGTGATATGTCTTCTTGCCGGCCGACCGTGGGGATTCGTTTCTCAGGGCAATGTTGCGCTATGTTCAGGGCGGATCTAGGCTGGCAAGAAGCCAAGCTCTCTAGTTTTTGGACTCGACTCTGTAATTCCTGGACGTGCCTTTTGAACATTAGCGAAATATGTCATACCTGTGATATTATCTTCTCCGTAAGCCTACCGTCTCAATGACAAGTATCCGGCACCATAATCCTCCCTCTCTGATTCAGTGATCGGGTTTGCATCTTCTGTGTGGGTTTTAGCGTCGACCAGAATTCACACCCCGTGACGATAATGAGCTTTTCTTCGCTCTGGGCATACCAGAAACATATCGGCACTCTAGCTGTCTAGTTGTACAGTTCGAACAAGGCCGTTTCTTGTCACAGCGAATCTTTTTGGAGCGGCAGAGCTCGCAAGAAGCCGGCTGTTGCCAGGCGCTACGTCTGCTTTCTGATAGCGAGCGCTTCATCTGGTCTTTGAGTGAGCCGAAACTTGGGCAGCAAGGTAAGGTACTGCGTCGACTCGCCGAAGTGGCATGAGGATGGGGAGAGTAACATTCGGGAAAACATTAAACTCATTCGGACCCCCGAGCAGCTTGCTAAAAGAGGCACTGACTCAGTTGAGCCCCACGATCCGCTGCTATTGGCCGACTCGGACCTCCGCGGAGCCTCCACTTCGCGCCTTCCAGCCGACGAGTTAGATGCATTACTGGCGAGGTAATTTCACCAGGGCCGCAGAGACAGTGGCTTGCCATCGCGTAATAGAAAATATCCAGCATCAGCTATTTATATCGGCATATTGTCCCTGGAAGTTTTGCAGTGACTCACGCAATACATTCTCAATATCCTTTTCGACTCTCTTGGCTGGTATAATTTGCGTCCATTTCTTTGTCATACTTTTCTTCGATCAAAGTAACTTCCACACACGCTTGACAGAACTGCCATGGACCCAGACACTGAAGAGCCAAGGGTCGAAGAACCGAAACCGGAGTCACCCAAGCCTAATACCGAATTCCCAGATGGGGGGTTGAAGGCTTGGTTGGTTGTCTTGGGGGCCTTTTTTGGACTTTTCGTCAGCTTTGGCTGGACCAACTGTGCGAAAATTTCCCCCATGTTGCTGTCTAGAATATAAGACTCCGAATCACTAACATGTAAGGCAGGCGTCGGCGTTTTTCAGGCATACTACGAGGCAAACCAGTTGCGAGACTTGTCACCCAGCACTGTTTCATGGATTCCGGCCTTGTCAATGTTTATGATGTTCATCGCTGTAAGTCTTGATTTCAAGTCTTTCGTGTTACGTGTGCTCAGCTATAACTCAGGGACCTTTCGTGGGGCGAGCATTTGACAATTTCGGCCCGCGCTACCTTCTCCTTGTGGGGACACTGCTACACGTTTTTGGCTTGATGATGGCCTCGATATCGTCTCAGTACTACCAGTTCATCTTGTCCCAGGCGATTTGCAGCCCCCTGGGTGCAAGCATGGTTCTATATCCGTCCTTCAGCTGCGTCGCCACCTGGTTCCGACAAAAGCGTTCTCTGGCCCTGGGAATCGCAGCTAGCGGCTCGAGTCTCGGCGGCACTATCTTGCCTATTTTGGTCAATCGCTTGATACCACGTATTGGGTTTGGGTGGACGATGCGTGTCTGCGCTTTCCTCTTATTCGGCCTGCTTCTCTTGACAAATCTAACCGTTCGATCACGAGTCCCACCTCAACCAAAGGAGACCGGCATCATGGCCTATCTCCGCCCCTTTACGTCGCTCTCCTTTGTGCTAACCTCCTTGGCTGGCTTCTTCTACTCCATGGGCATGTTCATCCCCATTACATTCATGGTAACTTACGGTGAATATGTCGGCCTGTCAGATGATATGGCTGGGTACCTGGTCTCAATCTTCAATGCGGCGAGGTGAGTAAAATCCGGGCATCCCCATATCTACCTACACAGAAGGCGTCGATTTACTCTTTCCCATGCCTAGCGACATGATATTGACTGCAACAGTGGAATTGGGCGTATTCTACCGGGATACATAGCAGACAAAGTTGGCAGCTTCAACGTGTCAATGGCAGCTGCGACTCTTTCGACCATCTTTGTGCTGGCATTGTGGCTGCCAGGGCATAGTCATGGGTCAGCCATCGCTTTTGCCGCCTTGTTTGGATTCAGTTCCGGCACTTATACAGCCATCAGCCCGGCCTTGGTAGCGAACATTTCAGACCTCAAGGAGATAGGCACCCGTTCCGGAACCATGTACGCGTTCATGTCTGTGGCTGCCCTCACTGGCAGCCCAATCGGGGGTGCCTTAATCTCGGGAGCAGACGGGAGCTATTGGAAGCTCCAAGTTTTTACTGGCTGCATGCTTGGTGCTGGAACTGCGTTCTATCTCGCTGCCAGACTGTACCTGACCAAAGGTAGGCTGTGGGAGAAAGTCTGATGACTCCTACACAATGGCTACCACTATGAGCGTCTCATTTCTAAGAACGGTTATCGCTGAAACTGCGACATCGCCGTTTTCTTCATGATTAGAGCTAAAAAAAAGAAAAGGGAGCACATAGATTCTAAAATCAGATAGAGTATGAAACCAGAGTGATATAAAGGCATTGCATAGGGGGAGAGATTGATCGAGATTAGAGAAGTTCATGCCAAGATAAGGCGAGAGGCTGGTGCAGAAAATAGTTCGAGCTGAATGTATTACTAAATGATAGACTTGGCGAAACTGTTTTAGGCACTCTGTATCCTCTTCCCCTTTGTTCGGTCGCTATTTGAATCTTACATTGAGCTTTTCACTCTCCTAGATGCTCTCCGCGGTGGCATGCATTGCTATACAGTGATGGAGCCGCCACCAGCCACTCATGATAGTGGCGCACCACTTAACGGCCCTGCCAGGAGCCATTCCCCGACCATGCCAATAACCTTATCAGCCTTCTCTTTTGCGTCCTTGTTCATCTCCGCATCATTGGTTTTCTTCTCTAAGCTGTCATACCCATGGACTGTGCCCGACACTAATAGCCACCTACAGCTACCTCCGCCCTCACTCTTCCCCTCGAACACAAATCTCTCATCGTCCAGAATCAGGCTCGCCTTCGCCGGCAGGTTCCTCCCTGCCTACAGTCTCATCCACGCCCGGTATCGTCCGCCCGGCCAGGCGGCTGGCCAAACGTCACCCCTCGTTTGCCAGCCTGTCCAGCTCATACGATACCAAGAAGATGTCTAGGCCAGTGTACGCGCCTACATCGACTCCGTACATTGGATTCAGCATCGGGTCGCGGCGGTCCGTCCCAGCAGGGACGCAAGCCCAGTCGAACACGGGTGCTATCCCAGACGTCACATCGGCATCGCGCGCGCGGAACCCACCCAGGACGGGCTTCATCTTCCGCACTGTCTCCTTGCGCGCAGCTAGCACAGCGAGGCGAAGGCGGAATTTCACTCGTCATTGTCCTACGCCCGGCCGAGCACGAACCCTCCGCCATGGATGGTGAAGATGGTTGGGAGGAGGTGGGGAGGTCCGGCAGCGGATTGGGCGTGTGAGGTGATCTTAGGGAGGAATATCCTGGGACACACCTTGTAAGCTGGACCAAGCCGCCCTTTGTGGAACAAGGAAAACAAACCAGATGGGAAGGTCCCTTCGTATAGGGTAGGCCTTAACGATATCGGGGCTGTCAGAGGGCGGAGGCGTTCGTAAAGCTGGGCAAGCAGGGTGGTCCCTCTCCCGCGCTTGGTTGCTATGAGGCAATCTGTTTGGTCTTCGGGGACGGCCAAACGAAAGCTGTGGAGGTCTCGTTGACGTTCAACAAGCGCTCGTAACCGGGCGACGGCTGTCCTGCCCCTCACGACACTGGCGTACTTAAGAAGACTGGCGTGTGGCAATGACTCATAGTCAGGGACATTGCAGAGCGGATCAGTCTTCAGGATCTCCCTCACAACGGCATCCAATTCGGATACGGCTTTTGACTGAACCCGACCCTGTGCCGCTCTTTACGGACCGGCATCCTGCCTCGAGCGTCTTGGCCTACAAACTGAAAGCTTCAGGTGGCCCAGTCGTTTCCGCTTCCTCCCAGCCTTGGAACTGGCACGCGGGCTGTCGGAATCGCCCTCATCAGAACCTCCGTCGCCAGAGTCAGACTCGGAAGTAGACAACTTTTTAAGAGAGGCATAGTCGTGAGGGAATAGCCCGCAATGCTTGCAGACTTTAACGACAGGCGGAAAGACCGGCTCGTCCAGAAAAAGGAAATCAATTGCTATCACAAGGCAGCGAGAGTAGTTCACGACGTAGTGATACTAGTTGGCTTACGTGACAAACATCTCTCTTTCCCCTAACTAGTATATCTAGGGCATTGAACCTTAAATAGGACCTCAAACTTTATTCTCTCCCTCGAAGTTAAGGGCAACTCTCCGGTTTTCAAACAAAGGTCCTATCCAACATTATGCATATAGAAATTAGTGAAAGGGGTATTTTGAAATACGATATGGCTAGCGGATCGGCATAGTATGCCTATGGCAGCTCAATCACGATGAACTTCGCAGCTCTGCAAGCAACTAGAACGTTAGGCATCTTATCGCCTTTCGTTTATTAATCCATCCTTTGGAATAGAGGATACTGCCATATCTCAAAGCTAATCATACCGAGCCCTACCCGGTTTGCAAATCAGAGCTAACTATTCCTTAAAAACCTAATTTGAACGTTACTAAGTATCTCGTGGGTACTAATCCATAAGGATTAACCATAAAATCCGATACTGAGCTCTTATCTTTACTAAGCGGTTAATTCTAGGTAGACCTAGCCCATGCACTCCATTATAACCGAGATAATAAACCAAGGCAATACCCTTAGCGGGAGAGAAAGGTAGTAGAAAGAGAGGGATACTAAAATTCCTTAACCTTGATTCATAGCTTATCCTCACCTACGGTGCCGTACTCATCTGAATTTAAATTCGAGCTAGGCTTAGAAAGAGAGGATATCGACAAGGACGAGCGTAATGAGCGGCGGGCGAGACCTAAAGAGGTCACCGTAAGACTCGTGGCATACTTCTTAGAACACGCACTCCTCCGATATCTCATCCAACATACAGGCAACGGCCCAAACGACACAGAAGTACGCCCCCGAATTAAGCGCAAGAAGGCTAAACTTCGGCTTAGCAACCTCATTACCGTTAGATCTAAGGACGACGGAGGAATATACAGAATGCGAAAGAGATACGGTTTTTAGGAGATAGATCACCCTTATTAAGCTCTACTTAAAGCTAAGAGATTCTTCAAAGATATTATATTCAATATAAAGGGGAATAAGTATATCCCTATCGTATCAAATAAATATCTAGCGCAGTATCTCGGCGAAGCTATCATCGCATAGGGGAGCAACTAACAACTTTTAGGCAACAGGTAAATTTCCCTATAACCTTATCATCTAAGGAACCTGCCATACTAATTGCTTTCTGCGTTATCTAATATTTTTATCATCGCTGCCGTTGGGACTTTCATCCGATTCATTCATTTCGAATTTGGCTATAGTTATAATAAGTATCTAAGTGCAACAACGGTCAAACATTAATTAGAGATAATTTCTAATAAAAGAAAAGACACCTTTGTTTATATGCATAGAACCAAGTGGTTTAACCTATAATCAGCGGAGGGAAAAGGAGGCGCACTTTATTATCTTCTAGCGTTACAAAGGCGATTCAACGACCGTAAAGCAGAGGAAAGTAATAAAGAACACCAGAGTAATACCATAGAGTCTATTAATAGAGAAGATCAAAGCTAATATCCTGCTGCGGTGATTGCTATTGCTATTACAACCCAATACTTGCCACCGAGCCAGTGTATATATGAGGTTTTCCAGGTTTCGTGTGAAATGCGTCGCAGTACTTGCTTTCATCTGCGCGGGCTCTCAGACGTACGGGCAACGTTCATATTTCATTCAATATATATGGCCGTTGCAGCTTGTCCTATAGATTTGCTAGACAATATAGCTTCACAACACACCAGACCATACACGAGCTCAACCGGTGGAGCCACGGGAACAGCGCAACAGACACCAATTCCCAATGGGCTTGACCTGCAGGATGATCTATGCTTCGGACTGATATGTACATTAGAAAGTAGTCTAAACAGTCTCTTGCACGCCCCATGCCCTCCGGAGGGCTGGGAATATGCACCCCCTGGGCGTTGAATGTAAGAAGAAGCAGTGCCAGCACTTCCTTGCCATTCCTAGAATTCCCTGCTGCAGCATCTACCACCTCGTCTATGATAGTAATCCGGTCTCCTCGCCGGTCGAGAAACGTACCCCGAACTCGCGCGGGAACCCTAACCTCCATACCACTATATAACAAGCACTGGAATGACGAGCAAGCCTCCAACAACAGCGATTGACTTCCCGATCAAAGGCGTCAGAGGAAGACAGGGTTTAGGACTATCTCAGTCTTATATCGCCCGGCACCGTACGGCGCAAATGGCTTTGGTTGCAGCTTTCCTGACTGGGCGAACCGGCATCTCTTCGAAATCGTCATCCCTAGCATGAATCTAGTAACTGTGGAAACCACTGACGCAAACAATTTCATCCGCTGGAATCAAATTGCCGTTACAATCAGGGAGATTGTATAGAGTAAAGCCACGTCGAAGTTTTCTCAGTCTGGCTAATTTCGCAGCATACGCCAGATTTATCGCTCACCGCGGCCTGATGGCCGTAACAGTAGGGCCCTCGACCATTTTCCCGCCTTTCACTTGGTAGTCGACTAGAACAACCAACCTCTGCGCTACCTGGGCACGAGCCGCTAATTCCAAGATGAAGATGCGGCCACCCTTTTCCCATCCAGAGCTTTTGGAGAACCCACCGAAAAGGGCGGGAAAATGGCGACGTCCAGGCTGTGTTTGAACAGGATATGTGAATGTCGTGACGTAGTCCTTCCAAACGGCTGAGCCTTTGCTCAGCCCATAACTGTTGCGGTTCACATCCGCGGCCTGCACCTGCCTGATGAAGCAAACGGGCTCCAGCTCGCCTCCTTTAATAAAAGTTGATGGAGTCCAAAGGGG
>SSHR01002483.1:0-11068 GCA_006518225.1 Fusarium neocosmosporiellum
GCATATAAATTTGTATGTGAAGAAGGAAGGAATGCAAATGAGATCGGAATCCGGGAGAATTTGTAGAGGTCATGTGACCTTGTTGGTACGAGTAACAATTCGTGTTGGTACGATTATCAATACTCCTGAGAAGGCCACCCTGGAGATCCAGTGGTTTCAATCTTTACGCACCCACACCGCCCGCTACTATGTCGTCCCTGCTCAGAACCAGTCCAAGAACAATGAAATCGTGCTGATTTACGTCCAGGACCGCTTCTACGGGGACGAGGGCAGCAATAACCACATTGGCAAAATTCCAGGAACCAGGAGGGAAGGCAGTAAGTGCATATCCCGATGAAACCCTTGGCGAATGCATGCTAATCAGTGCACTGCCCAGATTCCTGGGTTGTCAGTATCAGTGGCTGCTTCCAGTACGGCCAGAAGAATAAAAACGGCGAGGACCGCTGGGCAGCTCTCCACGACAAGGATAACAAACCATACCAGGTACACACCTCCTATCTGGGCCATGACACGGGAAAGCTCGCTGACACTGATAGCACCGCTTCATGATATCAACTATCTAGGGCCAAGCTGCGGAGTGGGCTAAGGTCCTCGCAAGGTAGTTCGGTGCTGGAGAAATTGCAGATGCCGTCAGCAAGCTGGGCAGTAGCTTTATCGGCGACCACCTTCACACTTTCTGAATGCTGTGTGCGACGGGGCTGTGTGAGCAAGTTCTCTTGCAGGCGAGGGCTATGTCTGGAAGATATTTCGCTTACCTACTCGGCACTCTGTACAGTTTAGTAGTGGCGCAAGTGGAATTTGATAGGTATACAAGTCTAAGGAGGCACCCGACGACCCATTGCAGCGAGGAAGCTTGGTTGTTTGAGTGGAGGTATTCTGTCTTCATATGGAAACACCCAAAGTGATTATCTCAACCAGCGAGTAGTGATGCAGACTGCTTGCGGCTAGATACAACGTCTGGACGGTCAAGCAAAGTCACCAGTCCCATCGGGCTATTTGCCCATCACAAGAGAGATCTGCCACGACGATTAGACTCCCATAATAGACCGTGTATGAAAGCACCGTCGTACTCTCATACAGTATGCCTTACTGTGGACGCATCTGTAGATACCTGATATTTGTTATTCTTCTGGCCGATCTTGTCGCTCCCTACCTACGTAGATGTAAACGCCAGTTCTGGCATTTTCCACGCCCCTGCCTCTCTTAAAGCTGTTGCAAGTCGTTTCACACTTCAACTCTGCTCCTCTTCGCGCCCCTGTGCCGTAGGCGCCAGATGACCTCGATTGCACCGTAGCGAGCTGCCTGCTCCAAAGCCCCATCGTATTTGACCTTGTGTACCTATATCAAGATAGGCTTCATCTATCAGCCGCACAATTGAGCCTCAAAGGGATCCATGACCTTGAGTCTACTTCACTCTGTTGCCGTTTTCCGGAGGTAATTAGGAATAGTGGCTCCTCAGCTAGACCGTCCACTGCTACCCATACATTCTTCCATAGCAATCTTCCTGCAATATGATCATTTGCTTGGAGGGGAAGTTACCAATCCTAACCTTCTTCTGGGCATCGCTTTCTGGTACATCCGCAACCTCCCCGAACACGTCGTCAAGCTCAAACTCATCCCTGAGGACCTCGCGAGTGGAGAGTAGGAGCGATTCAGATCGTCTCCCTCCTACCGGCTTTCGTCTCCTTAGCCACCACCTCTCAATCCATTCTTCTTTGGGCAACTCGTTCCGCCGCAGCAAGTTCACCTGATAGTGCAAAGGATCCCTAAGCCAACGTGGTGTAACGTAGAGGTTCGAGCAGAAGACCCTGGAAAGCGCACTACCCTGACGAACCGCATTGCGGCATAGATTGCTCAAGACACAGTTCCAAGATGTCTGCCTGTTTGAGGCGCTAAGTGTAACGCTGTACAATTCGAGGTTCCCAAGATTAGGGTGGCGCTCCATGAAAACCAGCAGGTCGTGGGGATCGATGCAAAGACCACGAACGACCAGAGTCTTCAGCAGAGGGAAATAGAGACCCAGTTCGACAATGTGCTTGACGACGGCTGTGTATTTGTTCAGCCTACAGCCTCCATCGTAAGCCTCATACTCGAGAGTCTGGTACATATGCAGGTCCAACGTTTCAAGGTTGGGTATGTGCCGTAAAAGAAGGGCAATACCGGGAAAGTTGTCTCGGCAGAGGACTTGAGGCATGGTGTCCCCGTAGCGGCCTCGTATCTCCGATCCTTTCTCGACAGAAATACCAGAATCGTACTCCGCATCTGAGTCCCAATCACTGTCATCAGTGCCTTCTGCTTCATCGTCTGTTGCAACACCGTGCATCTCCTGCCATTCAACCTCATCCCAGATCTGTTGCCACTGTAGTCGCTGCCGACGCCTCTCTCGACTGCCAACCTTCTGGCCATAGACCTCTTCCAACCGCTCCCAACCGTGGTCCATCCGGGTGGAGAAACTCAAGGATACGCATGTGAGCAAACTCAGTGATTCAGCAAGACCGACGCTGAGCAGCTCTGGTAGTCCGACCGTTATATCATAAGATGGAATACCATAACCTGCAGTGTTGCTGAATATCTGCAAATTGCGAATTTTGACGCCGCTTTGGCACAAGGCTGTCATCGTCAAGCGGTAAACCCGGGAGGCCCAAGCCCAAAGCCGCTGCCGGTCTGGGTGTTCAATGTGGCGGGCCGCAGGTCTCGAGAATAGGCCCGGCCCGTCCACGAAGCGTGCATCCAGCTCTATGGTATCCAGTAAAGAATCTTGCCTCCATTTGAGGATAGCGGCAAGTCGATTGACGACCTCGTGCTCCGCTGGGACTGGAGCGATGTCATATGAGTTGCTGTGAGCCTTCATCCACTCAAGGTTGCATGCTACTTTCTTTCGCTGCAGTTCGGTACACTCCAACTGCGTGACCACACAATCACCATGTCGGTTCGTAAGGGTAGATTCAGCTGGGTAATATAACCCCGTAGCTTGCGCGTGCTCGGTTGAGGCTATCGCAAGCGTCTCAGCCATGACTCGCACATGGCGGACATGATGGCCCAGTGACTCATGTCTGCGGAGAGTTTCGATAGAGTATAGGCTTGAGGGTGAAAGATTTGTCGTCTGACGCGTCAAGAATCCGTGAAATCGCGGTCCAGAGGCCAATGCACGCACATTCCTGCTTACTAGCCTGAGGCTTTGAACGGACTCGAGCGGTAAATAGTCAAGAATGCCTTTAACGAGCTCTTGTGGAAGATGTGAGAGCGAGATTTGATTAGATTCCATGGCTTTTTTCTCTGGTCTGTTGAAAATATTGGGGAAGGAATAAAGTGCCTTGATATGATGGAAATGAGGCATCGCCAAACGTGGCGGTTGAAAAGCGCGCAATCCGTAGAGTGGGGAACTTTGACCAATCAGGTCGAGCTGTTGTCCAACAGGTGATAACTAACGAGAGCGCAGAAGAGCTTGCAGTGAGCAAAGTTGTGATATGCCAGTGCTTGGTCTACACACTCTTATCAAAATCACAAACCCTATTCAGCTCGAGTAAGTAATGAAACTATTATTAACCACGCATTAATATCTAGAGTATCACCAGGAGAGTAGACGCCATATAGAACTCATACTCTTTCTCGTCGGCAGTGACGATTCATCAAGATGCCACCCCCTGTCGAGACTCTATTAGCTCGCCGTCACTGCCGGTAGCCTTGGATGCGGTGTTCTCGTAGGGTCTCTTTGTTGAATCTAGGCTTTGGAGGTAGAAGTGGCCTAATTGGCTTCTCCCTGTTGCCGAAGTTTGAGTATCGTGTCGTCGTTGAAGATCTCGAAGGAGGGCGTAGAAGAAGGATGTGTTCGCTACTATGCAGGCGCAAAGGATTTCAACGGCGGCCCACTGTAGTGAAATTAACAGCAAATCCTTTCAAGAGACGGGGACATTGTCGCACTATTGATCGAGACTTCTGAGATAACGATTGGTTCAAGATGAGAGGCAGACGCAGTGTCGTAATCACAATTACTACGCCACCAAGGCTGAACAGGAATCCAAGTTGGAGTTTACTAAGATGCCGTTAGCAGAGGAAGCGTGAGGCTTTGGAGCGAAATAACGTTTTCAGATCCAGTTGCACAGTTCGCAACGTTGGAAAAGGTAGGACAATAAGCGCGATATCGGAAACTATGTTGAAGACGCCCATCGTGATCAAGTTGGCAAAGGCTCTAGAGCAGGCAGGTTCTGCATATTGTCAACTTTGCCACATCGCAAGAACTGTAGATGAAAGTTGAGGGGCGCTGGCGAGAATGAGACATACGTGAACTCTTGGGGCCAAGCTCCCACATCCTAGCGACGTTAGCAGTGTACTCGAATAGTATGCGACATGCACCTTACAAAGACATGGGCCGACACTCGACCAAGGTGGTGATGAACACTGCAATATAACTAACGATGATGAACCACCAGAAAACTCGGATCACAACCTTGCTGCTAACGAATCGGGAGTAGAAGGAGAGCAGACTAAGTTTAAGGCACCATAGACTATGGCTGTTAGCATCAACCAAAGGACCATATTGGAACGAAACTATACAAGAATGCGTAGCAGAGGCGCGAGGGAATCAGTAACTGAAGCGACGTGACCCGAGCATTTTGAATCGCCTCGACACTCGTCCCTTGAGAGGCAGCCTCAGCCTCAGTCGGCAAGTCCCGATCGTGAGTCGGGTTGAGGGTAAAGGACACGCAGATACAGGTAGTTCTGGCAACGAGGGGGAGAAGCGAGAAGGCCATCCAGACATCATCCTCGTGCCATGTCCTGTGGCAAGTTTGGTGGACTTTGCATCGACGAAAGGCTCGATATGCGCATCGGAGCAGGATCAGCGATCCGCAGATGGTTGTGACGGTGATGTCAAAGGCGAGATCGGACGACAACGCCATCGTGAGGTTGTGGTTCAAGATACGGGTGTCACCACCCAGGCCAACAGAGAAGGCCTTTGCTGCAATTATATTCCCCCTACCACACGTGGCCCGGACATGTCACCTGGAAATTGCGTCCTGGTAAACTGTTCCTAGACCCCTCGGCCGACCCGAAGACGGTTTGGTAAAGCCCGTTAGGTCAGGGTCGCTTAGGCTAGTCTTGAGCGGTTCCGGAGGGTGGCTTGTCACAGAAAACGCCATCTGCCAGGGGAGAGCGTCAGTGCGGCTCCTGTTGCCGATTTCGTGTTGTGGAAGAACCGTTGGCGTCTGTCACTTCCGCTGCATCCACGTGGACATGGCGCCATCCAGCCGAACCTGAAAGGCACCCCTGAGTGGGAGGTGATACGTGCTCCGTAGTTCATCGTGAATTGCCGACAGCCCCGGCCTTGCCCAGTGTACAGGAACTAGCTAGTATAGAAGAGACCGGAGTCTCATGTTGGCTCCTCCGTCGCGGTTCGTCAGTTGAGCCTTTGTTGATGCGGGGTAAACCAACGCGCAAAACCAGGTCGAGTAATTCCCCACCACTGAATGCCTTCTTGCCTGACTCGCTCACCCCTGCTTTGCTTTGACTGTGTGGCTTTGCTAGCGCCCCTTGGCGGTGCCAACTCCGTCGAGTTCATGATCGTGGCAGGCAATCCTCTCGCTTACACAGTCAACCGTGTGCTTGCACCCCGGGACGCAGGGATGACTGGTGGGCTTAGATCAAATCGGGTGAAACTTCCGATGCGTCTAGCCGTCTTCATGCCTAGCATCGTCTCCAGGACATCTCCATACACCAAGGGTCTTTGAATAGCGTTTGGCAGCTCATTAGGAAGCTGTCCATGCGCCAGCTGAAACTGGGATACTGAGAACACTTGGCGAACATGGCGTGAAAGAAGAAAAAAGTCGCCGGAAATCAACTGGTTATCGATATGAGAACTGGAATCTGTTCCTTCGGCCATAGTCATGAGGTAGACTCATGTCTGGATCCACCCCGGATGAGACTTAGTCTTGAGGTATCTTGCAAATCCGCGTCCAGCATCTCGCGGTCGCCATCCGTGTCCCCAATGTGTTACATATAGGCGGGTCCACGGTTGTTGACGATGTCCGTTTGGGATTCGTATTCGTCCAACAAGCCGGCAATGTCCTCATTGCGTTTTGTCGTGACAGCAGAGGCGTCTGACCTTTGACGTCTCTCGTCTCGACATCCGTTCCATGCTCGAGCAACCTGGCTGTAATCTGACACGCGCCAAAGGCTGCATAGGACAACGGGAAGCACTGGTACAAACCACTCGCGCTCCTGTCGACCTTTGCCTAGAGCAAAAGATCTATCAGGTTGAGTGCTTTGTTGCCTACGATGGAGGTGTTCGACCAATGTCGTCCGCTTTGCCACCTGCGACTCCCACGTCCAGGAGAAGCTCGACGACGGTATCGAAACCTCTTTGTGTTTCAAATGAAAGTGGTGATTGGCCCTTCTCATCAACCGCATCGACATCTACTTCCTAGGCCTAGGATACAAGGGTCCTTACAGCCTGTGGATGGCCTTCCCCAGCAGCCCAAGACAACGACTTTCGGCCATGGTGATCGATCGATCGCCCGAGGGGCTTGCTCATTTCTCGAGAAGGAAGTCGACTGTTATTCTGTGGCCGTTACGTGCAACTAGAAGAATCGGTGAAGTATTTTTTAAATATTTGAAGTATTATTTATTTTTTCTCTCATTTTATTAAGATATTTAAAAAAATTTAAAAAAGAGCCTTACTACCAGGTCGCAATTTAATAAATAAATAAGTATTATATTATAACTCCTTTTCAGATCAAGACTAGTTCGTCTATAGCATATGCAATCCGTACGCTAGCTCTATGGCTTATTATACAAGTATAATATCATGAAAATGGTTCTCAATGTGATCCCTTTACCAGGCCATCTGCCTATCCTCTGACTCTAGCCCGTGAACATCAGCTATCCCCACCAAACGGTATACCTTGTCCCGAGGCCACAGCGACTACCCCCACCACCTCGACTGCGAGGGCAGGAATTCAAGTTCACGATGAAGCACAAACGGGTACCGTCCACCGGCAAGTTGCCACACCCTGTCGCCAGGGCGGACGTGGCCTTTGCACAAGCCAAGTAGACCGCATGAGGTTCGGAAAGGAAGGGCTCCGTCGTAGACGTGTTGAAGCTGGCTGCGGCGTGGCTCTTGAGAGGACGAGCTTGCCGGGCGCTCATACTTCTCACGTATGTAGTTCAGGCCTGGCGTCAGATGCTCCAACACCTTGAAGTAGCCGTCAGGAGGCATCTCAGAAGGGCGACTCTCCTCTAGTCCGGCAGCAACAGCAGCCCACTCGGACAGACAGGCTGTGCGCAGCAGGTCGCCGTCCAGTTCGGCCATTTCACTACCGGCGATTGGCATTCTTTCGTACACCTCGGCAACCTCTGCGAGATATTTGGCTTTCACGGGTAGTCTTCCTGGCTCTTCCGTGGTTGGCATGACCATCTCTGCGCCTGTGACAGGCTTCCAAGCACCCCTTTCCCTTGTAAATTTCTTCAGCTTCCTCTCAAGCTTTGATTTCTCGGGAATGTTCATTTCTGTGTCACTGGCAACGTGGCGCCAGACGCTAGGCTGCCAGTCAATGTCGATAGCGGTAGGGTCCCGTAGGTCAGGCACCCACGATGGTAGAGCGCTGGACTCATATTGGCCATTGAGACGGGCAATCATCTCTAGCGGCCAGAGAGACTTGGTCAGCCGGATTAAGCAATGAGTCGCCTCTTCGAAGACTTCCGCGATGGGTTTGTTGTAATCAACCTCGGGTAGAGCAGCGTCCTTTCGAAAAATGATTTGTAGCAGGCCGCGCATGCCATAGACCTTATCCCGCGGGTCTGTCGCGTCGCTCAGGCAGGCAGGATGCCATAGCATAGCCAACAGCTCGGTGCGATCCGTCTCTGCGCAGCGTCGGCCAAACGACAAGTGCCTGTACAATGCGTTGTTGCCCCAAGAAGACTGCGGTTGAAGTACCTCTAGCGCACGGCTTCTCAATTGGAAGCGGTGCAGCTCCCGAGACACGGCGTGAGCAAACGTTTCGGCAACAATCAAGTAACTATATAGCGCCGCGGTCGGACATTCGGTATGGCCGATCTGGAAGACCGGTGATGAGGCCATTAAGAGCTCCTGCATTGTCCAGATGCGCGTGAACCAGACATTGGAGCAGATGCGCCGCACGACTTGGATCTCTTCCTCGGCTGTCCACCAAGTATGAGCGTCTGGAGGCCAGAACAGGACGCGCCATATTGGGTTGTCACTTACTTATGGCTTTTGAAACCCACTTCCTTGTATGCTGACCAGGAAGTATCTTCTCGGCGGGCAAACCCCTGACGTGGTAGAGTCGGCCACCGATGCGGGCATGACGAAGCAGGTCCTCGTCCTTGGGCAGGCCCGGCCCCAGCCAGATGATGACCCTCTTGGCCGAGGTATAGATCTCACCCATTAAGGGAACTTGGTTGTTTCTCTCCTCGATGGATTGTTGGTCTACGCAGATGGCGTCTATCCAGAGCACCCTGCTCGCGAATTTGAGACGGAGGTGCCGCAGGGCGGACTCGCAGTTAGGCGTAATGAGGAGTCTGTGCCCGTCGCAGGCGATGGGTACAGTTCCATGCTTAGCGCCCCAGACGTATGACAGAGCTTCATATGCGTGTTTGGCCTTGGGATCTTTGAGGTCGTCAAGAGATATCCGAAGCAGGCGGCACTCGAGAGGTTTTCTCCTTGACGGGGATGGGTCAAGCCTCAACAACCTGATAGAGCGGAGTGTAGCTAATTGACGGTAGTTATAATTTTCCGTGAGCATTGTTACATTACATGAAATAGAGCGCGTTTATAGTTACAAGCTGTCGGAAAGTAGAGATTCGTTGTTATTTGTGCTTCTTTGAGGCTATTGTTGACTTTGGTTCGGCGCTTATTCCTAATTGGGACTAGCTAGTCCGACGCTTATCTGATTAGCCGGAGATCTCCCTTTGCCTGTGACACCTATTAAACCCACTTGCGTAGGTGTACTCACTGAGTCTCGGGCTTGGTCCAATTCTCTTGTGAAGCCTTGCATTTCGCCTCATGGTAGTGAGGATCGTGGCACAAAGTTGCAACGGAACGCTTTTGATGAGCTTCCCACCAATGGTTTTGTATCCGCTCGAGCAAGTCAGAAGGCTAGTCTTTGTCGCCAGGTAGGACATGGCATCCCGACCTATGACGATTATATATTTCCTACCTAGTACTTGATTCCCCTTAACTAACGACCTGTCCCTTACGCAACTGCGATATCTCTGTTGAAAGTCCAAATGCCGCACGAGCTTTGCTAGACTTTCCAGTATTGTCTAGACTCTGATTCAACAAGCCGAACACTAACTTCGTCCTAAGAAGCTCAGCAGTTACAGTCTCCCCTCCTAGAGACGAGCCTCTAGTAAGGCTATCTAGGGTGTCGTTACGTGTCGCCGCTATCATGGTGCCAAAGTTGGTGTCATGGCTGATACCGTTTTGATGTACAGCCCGAAGCCCCACCAGAACGCCAAAGGTTGCGCCCAAGATGGCCAAACCGTAGGAGATCCAAAGGTTTTGTTTGCGATACTCCCAGACACTGACCGATAGGCTCTGAGTCACATTGGCTTCTATGCCATCTTCGGACCTGAATCACCATCCGTGATGCTGCAAACCTCGAATGCGCGGACCAAGAACTAACCAGAACCGAGGATTGCTGAAAAGACTCAACGTCTGGTTCCTGGACAACTCTTCAATCAATGCTCCGATTGATTTGTTGCGAGCAAGTGTCCGATCTTCTTGAGGAAGCGGCGGCAGAGCCACAGACCAACCACTATCGCCTGACGTGTCTATGGCTCCAATGAGTGCAGTTTGCATGATCCCGGTACCTAGACTGGTCAAATGGTGCTTGATGACTGACTGGCGGCCTCCGTCATGGTAGATGTTTTCCCGATGACGCCGTTCAACAAATTTGCTAGGCCTGAGCCGCCATGGCATAAGATTCTCCCGTGCCGGTTGAGGGTTCGAATATCGAGAGATTAGTCGGCCTTGTCCAGTTGAAGTTGTAAGGATGTACAATATCTTGGGTGGTTTCGGTTGACTCAAACGAAACATTGTAGGTTGTATTCTGCAGCGAGCACGCCAGATTTTCATTGTCAAGGCGCACCAACAGCGGGAATGAGCCAGGTGTCCCATAGGGCGTTGGGAAA
The DNA here is from genome assembly GCA_006518225.1 of Fusarium neocosmosporiellum. NCBI lineage: Eukaryota > Fungi > Ascomycota > Sordariomycetes > Hypocreales > Nectriaceae > Fusarium > Fusarium neocosmosporiellum. The sequence goes on from SSHR01002483.1 coordinate 10,147, forward strand.
TATGGACATTCCCCCGGAGCTTTCAGACAATCTTGCGCGATTTGGGGGAAGTTCCAATTGGATATGTTAAACTGATCTAATGTACCAGTACCGTTGTGGTAGGGAGAGATTAGACGGGGCGTAAAGGCGAAAAAAAGTACCTCGCCACCCGCGTTGGCAGAAATGGCTGAGCTCGCTGCGGCGTGCATTTTGTTGATGAACTGGAGTATAAATCCGTCGGCTTTGTCACACTTCAAAGATGGGCTCTCAAATTTGGTTGTATAGGATGCATTGGATGCCACAGCAGCCATAGGCAGGATCCTACCACTGGATGCAGTGGCAGAAGTGATCCTCATGAGGACGGGGGAGACATCGCCAGCCATGCCATCGAACTTGAACAAGGAGCTGTTATAACTCAAAGTCGGCACATTAGTAGCTCGGGAGACTTCTTGAGTTGCGAGAACAACTAATAGAGAAGAAGGGGTAATTAAGGCTGAAAGGGGGATAGTCCTGTAATTGTCAATTATTACATCTAGCAATTCTGACTTGAGTCGCTCACCATGTCAAAGCTGCAAGTAACGTGGCCATTCTGGCTCTCCATAAGAAATCCCCGCGACTGAAAGACAAGACATCGGTTGTTGCATCACACATGGCATTGATTCTGGCCACGGTGTAAGGCCGCTGACGAAAATCTGTCCAGATTCGCTGTTTATATGCGACTGCAACAGCACACGCAAGTAGAGTCTTGGTGATAAAGGCAAGCCCTAGTCCATACCTTGAAATCCACTCCTGGGTTTCCCACCCGGCGCCCCGTCTTCAGGAGTTCGTACGGGCGTCGAGTTACGACGCGATTGATGAGCCGACTCTTCTTGGTGGTGGGCGTGAATTCTCTTCGGCGAAAGAAATTCTCTTTTGTCATCCCGGTGTCACATCGTATGACCAA
>SSHR01002484.1:0-14410 GCA_006518225.1 Fusarium neocosmosporiellum
GGCCAAGAGAGGCGGGGGGCGGATTGGGATGAACTGAGCTGCAGCCTAAGGGCGACAAAAAGAATCGAGCAGACCGATAGAGATGTTGATGGACGTGGATGCAAAGTCGGCCGCGTCGTCTCCACGCTGGATGACGGTGAAGAATCAAATTCATTCGCGTTCTCGGTGAGAGGATTGGAGATTGGGAAGCGAAGAAGAGAGTTCGTGAAGGGAACCCCGCCTATATCACAGCAAGATATAGAAGGGGTCCTCTAGGTGGCCCCTTCCTTGACTACCGCCTTGGAAATCGAACGGTTCATGATGTTGCAACTAATCCATACTACTACGGCACCTAGAGTAGGTAGTCTTCCATAAGTCAACTAAAAAAGAAGCCGACCGTTGGACGAGTCCCAGTCCTAAACTCTAAAGCCCCATCTGTCCGAGCAAGAAGGCGAGAGTGACATTCATCAGAGCAAAGACTCTGGATTGAAATCGACGCAGCAACCAAGGAAAACCAAAAGACGAGTCGGATCCTCTCTCGTGCAGCAGAAACCCAACTGCCGAGGTTTCCACCTCTGTTACCTCTTGTCCGAGGTTTGAAGGATGGAAGCCCAGGCAGGGCTGGGTCTAGTATCATTGCCCGCAGTTTGCTTGCATTGCATCCATCCATCCAATGCAGTCAAGTGCAGACCAACCCCCTCTACAAAGTGCGTACGAGCCAATCAATCAGCAAAATGCCCATCCCCAATCATCCATCTCTGGCATGCCCAAATCGAAACCCCGACTTGATTAAGTGCCCCCCCCCCTTCCTCTCCTTAGCCCCTGCGCGACACCTGCATGCATGTCTGCGTACTGAAGGTTGCAATCTTTGGGCGTCGAAACTAAACTAACTGGTTTCAGTGCTTACAGCGTCTTGGTCTTGGACTCGATGGCATTTTCTGATGGAAGCGACAATGGCGCATCCGCCATGGGGAAAATGCCCAACTACTGTACTCGAGGGAGTGAGTCTGGCCGAGTGCAACTCTGAGAAGAACGTACTAGCCTCAAGATAGAATAGAATACGCCAAATGTTTCTTTTTTCCCCCAATTTATCCCTTTTTCTCCTCCTCCTTTCACTCTCTTCACTCACACGCCCTGACACAGACTCAACGCCCTCCCTCACAAGCCACCCTGACCAGTCAAAAAAACGGCCTCGCCTTTCCCTATTGGCTCAGGCTGCCCGGGTAGGGCAGAGACTTGCTTTCAGGTACCTGCATGAGAAAGCTCGGGAGCCCGCCTGCGGGAAGCTAACCGACTCGCCCGTACCTGTACTTCGGCCATGTACCTTTAGCATTTTTGGATTGCTGTGCATCAATCACATCGCCCAGCTGAAGAGCATGGGGAAAGGGGATCATCCATCCATCTCAGCTGAGCTGAGCTGAGCTGACCTCCCCCATGCACAGAAAAAAACGTGACCTTCCTTGTCTGAACCTCTTGTTTCAGATGCATGAATAAAATTGGGTGGTTGTGTAATACTATTCTCGTCTCCTTACGTGCATGTAAGAGATATGCTGCCCGCTGACTCTCCTCCTCCTCTCCAACCTCCCTCTTTCTTCACAGGCCGCATTATGTGGCCGCTTTAATATGGGCCGGGATAACTCGGGGAGACAAAGATAGAAAGGAGGAGAAACCCAGGTTGGCCATCCAGACTCTGAGACTGGCTGTGCCGCTCAGCAGCATGAGAAGCCCGGCATTCGCGTCCCTCTCTCTCTCACCGGTCAGCCCTTTCTGGCAGTCTATCTGCTGTCATTCTCCAACCTCTCTCCTGCAGCTATCAGAAAGCTCCATAGTTGTTTCCGATACACGAACTCTACCTCCACAGTCCGCCCATCAGCGCAACCAACACCAACAAGCAGCCACTCCCGCAGCTGCTGAAGACACAACCCCTGGTCCTAAAGTGAGATCCAGACAGAATCCTCGATCCTTTTCATAAATCAAGTCACACTTAGACAGAATCACATAAAAAAACGTGTCATGAGCCCATGGATCGGAGCTCAAAGCTCATACCTCCAACCTCCACCTCCTTCGGCGAATTGCCCAAGAAGGCCAAAACCAGAAAGAAACCCACGGTGCTAACCTTTCGATAACCCACCAAAACCCAGCTTCATCGCTGCAGTAGCGGTCAAAAACCACTCTTAGCCATCTCTTTTTTACTCATTCTCTCTATCTTCTCCATAGACATACATTTCTCCAATTTTTTTTACTCCCATCACGGCCTCGGCTTTCCTTCGCAAGCATTCCCCTTCATGTTACGTTGGCCGACGGAAACACACTTCCCCCTGATTCCCTGCTAGGCCGCCGCGCCCCCCTCTTTTTGGATTGGACCTCTTTTTTTTTCCTTTTTTTCTCTTGTGCTGTTTTTATGTATTGCCCTTACTAAGAGGGCCAGGTTCCAGGTGCTTGCCCACTGCAGTGTCCACGATTTGCTGTCCTGTCCCATCATGGCGCATCTGCGGGGACGAAGCCGGGCGTTTGTGTCCTCCCTCTTCAAGCCAGAGTTGGGCATGAACTAACACACCATCGTTGCATCCCTCCTCTTGTGGTTGGGTGGAAACTCGCTCGAAACTACCATAGGCCCAGCCAACTCTCTCACAACTAGGCGCATCCTACTATGTCATTATCATGTCAAGTCAGTCAGTCAGTCACAACTGCAGTCAACCGAGATCAGGTCAAGAGTGATAATGATACATGTCTATTACTCCGAGCCTTCCATCTCGTCAGGTATACATGTGTGTCCGTGTGCCATCCATTGTATGTATGTGCCATGCCATGGCCGGGTCAAATAAACGCCTCGTCCCAGTGTTTCGTTCCCACCCGGCCAGCCAACCCGTGAGGGCTTCCATTCCCGCCCCCCTTCGCCCAACCTCCCAAAGTCCCAACCTCCCAAAGTCCCATCCGCCCTAGCCCCTCTAAGTAAAAGCAAGGCTCCGAACGGGCTAATAATACATAGAGTACATACGTACAAGCAAGCAACCAAGTCTATGTCGAGAGTCATCTGGAAAGCAAAACCCACTCACTCCCTGCCTGCCTGCCTGACCGACCGACCTCGTCAACCCAGTCAGAACAAGGCAATGCAACTCAGTCTGAACGCCTTTGTCTCCAAGTCATTAACCGCGCGCCCTTTCCCACATCTGCCCTGCCCGTCCATGTCCGTCCCTTTTTTAATCCCTCCCCTTACCCCCCTCCGATCCTCTCCGCGCTGTAGCCGACATTGTGTGTGTCCCGTATCCGTTGCGTAGCGTAGCGTAGCATATTGTATAGCCCTTTCTCCGATTAACCCCCCCGCCATGCAGTCATGAATAATCGCTGTTCTGCGCCCAAATCTACCCCTAGCAACGGACGCCAAAAGAGAGAAAGGGTGAAAAGCATCCAAGGAAAATCGTGAACCTGCCCAATGGGCTTACCGTACATCCAATGACATCAACCTGGGTCCGTTTCCATTGCAATCATATGAAACGGGGCCCCAGGACGTAAAAAAAAAAACCGTTGTAAGAGGGACAAAAAATTCAAAGGGAAAAAGCAAACCCAGCCAAGAAAAAAAACTCAAAAAGAAAAGCAACAATACCGAAGGAGAAGGGCGGGTCCCCTTCTCAAACTCCATCCCTTCACCTCGCCATCCGGTCCAGCCGCCAAAGCGCAGGCAAGTGGGTGGGATGGATGCGTAGTTGCGCGTCCAAAGTGTCAGTGACCAAAGGGGAAAACAGGCGTCAAAGTCGAGGCGGTTGGTCCGAAGTGCCGTGGCGCAATACAGCCGCCAACCCCCGCGCCCTGATTACAAGGGTCACATCTCTTTGTCGTATCGAGTGACAAAACACTGCCCATGTCATGTCAAGAGGGTGCCGCAAGTGACAAGTCTGTGCTAGACGGCTTGAAACTTTATCGAGCTCCGCCGCTTCCGCCGGCTTCTTCTGAGGCTTCGTAGAGGTCTAGACAGTCTTCGAGAACTATGCGCTTCTGTTAGCCATCACGAGGTCGGGCCTTGGTCAGGAGAGTCTTGGGCATACCGGCAGTGATCTGTTCCTCCCACACCCCGTATTGGTAGTCGACGAGTCCGTGGCGCTCGATCCCGTCGCATAAACGTATTAATTCGTTGCCCATCTTCTTAATCATGGCCTTTGACATGAGGCTCTGCGATCTCGATGGCTGAGATGAAGTCATCAACTCCATCTGGCGCTGGCCTAGGCCTAGCCATGCATGATTGAAATCGTCCCATAACTTGATTCGATCGGCGTGGAGGTTTGTATCGTCTAAATTGAGGCCTGCAGTCTTGGTCAGCCATGTCGTCCTTCCCTGATGCTCTGCTCCCACCCATGCTCTTGGGGTTTGCGACAACACATACCAAGGTCTGCCACCTGAGACAACAGCCAGCTGGTGACGCTCAGCAATGTCTCGGATGCACTTTCTAGGGACCCATTCATGATCTCTTGGAATATGGTGCCTAATTGTCTCTGGTAGTTGACCCATTTCTCCTCTAGTGCGCCATCTGGGTACTCGTGATCTTCCGTTATGGAAACATCGGCGCTCGCGGTCGCCTGGGGCATTGCGCCCACGCTCGACATGTTGCTCGCATAATTCATGGCATTGCTCTGCTGGTACACGTTTGCGGATCCGCTTGAGCCCTGCGCCGACTGTTGCAGGCCCGGACCACCTGTGCTTCCCGTCTCGGATCCGAAGTATGTCGAGGCGACATCCGGCGTCATCATCTGCATAGCTGCAGGTTGCCGTGATCCAAATTGTTGCGCATCGTAAACGGGGTTTTGCGCGCCAGACTGGGCGACGTTGTACATCATGGTCGCGGCCGTGTTGTAGCCGCCAAAGCTCTGAGGCTGCTGGCGCGAGTCCTGGCCGTACTCGGACCCGTAAGCCATGGCCGTCCCGGGCATGTTTGCTGTCGAGAAGGATGCGCTGGGTTCGGGATAGTAACTGCTGTAGTTGCCCGAGCCCCCCATCCCTCGCACTGCTGCTGAAGGAGACGAGGAAGCGAGGGACGCAGGCCGGTACCTATCGCTGGGGACTCCGGCGAGAGAACGGCGCGGCTGGGAGGGATCGTTGAGCGAGTATCTCTGGTTGGGGGTTGAATGAACCGGCGGTTCATTCTGCCTCCTTAGCCGATTCGGGTCGTCCATCCCCCGAAGACCTTGATTCCCACACGACCCTACCGTCAATCCCAACCGATGGGTGACCGGTAGTGCTGCTGAGTGTACGGCGGCCAGTTTCGAATACACCCGAGAGTTCGCACAAGCCTAAGAGCTTTGTCGTCGAGAGAGAGAGAACGGAGCAGGTGATGTTCTCTTGCCTAGGTAGGTAGGTAGGTACAGGTAGATCTCTGCGCGCAAGATGGTAGAGGGTCACAGATAATCTAGTACAGTAGTAGGATGATGCTGGAGGGGTCACCGCGGGGTCGTTGGGATAAAGTCCACTCGGTTGGAGTAGTCGCGATGATCGATGGTCGGGGGTGGGTGAGGCAGGGAATCGATGGCTAGGCGAGGTAGTAGTCGAGGTGAAAGAGCGCAAACGAGTTTACAAACAGGGTGCCGCTGGCCTATTATTCGCAACCAAGCCCAACTGATTCACTGGTCAGGCACAGCCGGGGACCTGGGTGTAGCAAGGTAGTTATCAAGTCGAATCCCAATGACAAGGTAGCCGAACTAGAGACTAGTGCCATTTATGCCTGGTAGACGCTCGAGGTCCAGAAAGATGACGAAGAGCGAGGCGTTGGGCCCGCTGAGTAGCTTGGTCTGGGGCTCTGGGGGCCCAGGGCTGACTGGGATGAGTTGTCAAAACCGTTGTCTTGCGCTCTACTGGGAGTATCCTGGCCAAAGCCCCATGCAGGAGCCCTCGGCATGACAAGCTCGAGCCCACCTCGATCTGCTGGGGCCAGGACACCGCACCAGGGTCTCGACGAGGGACCAGAGCGCTCAGAAAAGCCTTCACTAAGCCAGTACAGGCGTCCGAGGCCGCCGAGTCGGGGTAATGACGGCCTTCTAGTCCCGCCGACGAAGATTTAAGTGAGGGCAGCTAGTAAAGATGAGGGTTGCTGAAGGTCGGAGGGCCGGCTGTGGGGCCACGGGAATAGAAACAGATCGCAGAGATGACGAAATTCTGAAATGGAAGAGGATAGCCATGGCATCTATATAGCGTATTTGCTCTCAGAGGCATCGGAGTCTCTGGCTGCACTGCAACATGCTCGGGTCCACTGTTTGGCGGCACGACAGGGGCAAAAGAATGACTGATGGAGTGTGATTCGAAGGGGGGTCGCGAGAAGAGAAGGAGGGGTGTGGGCGTGTATCTGTCAAAGACAGGGTAAGGTGAGGCGGTTGGTTTTAGTCTGTCACCCAGAGACGCAATGTAGATGGCGTCAAGACTGTGCAGTGGACGACGGCGGGAATGTCTCCAAGAGGCATGATAGATCGTAGGCATGTGTAAACCAAGCCATGTTGACAGTGTGAGTGGCATCGACGTCCTCTGCATCCTCTGTCATGGAGGGACGAAGGATCGAAGGGGCGTAGGTGAGGCAACGCGGCAGACGGGACTTGGCTGGCTCACAGGACAGGATCCCGATGAGGCATCGATAAAGACCGGCAACGGCTGCCCCGAATACAGTAGCCTAGGAAGCCAGCGAATACGGAGCAGAGGGCTCAAGACAACGGCTTTGGAGATTGAGAGAGGATCGACGTTGAGTCCTCAGCCCGCCCCCCTGGCCCGGCACATTGGTAAGAGGCGCGAAGATTGAAGGAGGGCATGGGCAGCTCCTCGACGTGGCTTGTCTGGGTGTGCGCCTAAGGCCGGGGTGGACACAATAGAAACTGGGGCCTCTCCTCGGCTTCAGTGACTACCGGCCACGCTCTGCACCTCCAACGGAGAATCCGGGAGTGTGTGTGTATCCAGGCTACTGAGGCGGGCGCTGGCGCTGAACAGTGGCTCCAACATATGTCTGGCTCTCAAGGGCTCGGAGTCTTTTGAGCTCCAAGCTCTGGTCAAAACTTCTTGGCCAGCGAGTTCCATTCCTGTCTTGCCGGTGAGTGGCAGCTGAAAATTGCGGCAACGGAGCGGACAGCGCAGACGACACACAATCAAGACTCGGCGCGGGTTTGATGTTATTGGTTTTGCTGCTGCTGCTGTCGTTGGTGCTGCGTTTCCGCGCCTACCGCATACGCTGATGGTGACCGGTATTTGGTCGCTGTTACCGCCTGCAGCCTGCGTCGTCTGGGGCTTGTCCGCGGAGGCCTGGGGCCCTTGGGAGGGGAGTCGATTGTGGTGCAAGGCGGTGGTGGTGTATTACTATTCGGGTGCATAGTAGCGTGTGAGAGAGGAATGAACGGGGCTTGAATGGAGTGGAGGATTGCAAAGTCTAACCACAGAGTCGAGTGGGTTATTGCCAACTTGAGACAAGGCCCGCCATCCTGAAATATTACTGGCACGTTTCTGCCCAAGCACACACCACAGGATGGGTTAAGTCAGGTCAGGACGCACGCACCTTTGGGCCCTGGGGGTCTTGTCTTCTGGAAGCTGGTTCCGCATCGTATGTATGCGCAGAGAAGTCGTAGCATCGTAGCATCCCGCTGTTGAACGAAAGGCCGAAACAATTGCGGGAGCCAAGTAGGGCGACAGGGCGCAAGGGTGTACGGGTAGGTAGGGAGCGTGTGCCGTTAACACACACAGCATGCCGACGATCCAATGCGCCTTCCATGGTCGGCTGAGAAGAAGAAAAGTCCAGACAGCATCGGCTGAAGGATAAACGAGTGCCGTAGTCAAACGCGGTTAAGCGGTTTTGGGCCAGGTCGGTTGTCAAGAGTAAGCCCTGATCCCCAAGACTTGGGGATGTCGGTTCCGCAGCCAATCGATGTTGGGGTGTCGATCGTTGTCTTGGAAGGAGTCAAAACTGATCGCAGGGTCAACTTTGAGGATAAAAAGCAAGACAGCAGTGCTGGATCTAAGACAGCAACATCAATTGGCGCAGATGTCTCCTCCTCTTCCCGCCCTCCCGTCCGAATAAACAAAAACTACCGCTTGGCTCTGGTTTTTCCTGTCTGGTTTGGTGCGGCCCAGGGTCCAGAACGAGCAAGAATTTGACAGCAATGGGAAAAGCAATGCTGGAACATTGGACTACAGCCAAGGAAAAGAAAGTAAGCAGTAGAACTGAGCCAGATTGAGGCATAGTGTTTATCCACTCGGAGAGGATCCTGAGAGAAGAGTCCGAATAAACGCTGACCAATCGTTGGAGGAGGGCGATAACGACTAGCATCCTTGCTTGGAATTGCGGACGTTCGTGCGGATGGTGTACGTGTTGTCTCCCTGAGCTTGGATGCATTGGATGTAAACCGGCCCGTGTGTCTTCTTCGGAGAGTGCGATGGCGGGACGTGCAAACCACAGCAGCACGAGCCCCCGAGTCGAAGGTGATGATCCAGGGCTGGGCGGAGCACGGAGTACAGGTACGAAAATACAGCGACGTTCGTACCTGGTGCTAGCGCGTACTAGCGTTGCGTTCTGTTCCGACGGGAAGCCAATAGTGGCTTGAAGGACGCCCAGGTCGTCGAGGATAGAAGCATGCGGGCAAGACGGGCATAGGACGGGTCTTTGATGGGTCGTGTCGTGGAGGATGAGATAACCCCTGGATCCTGGCTCATGTGAAAGGGGAGAAAAAAACAAAGACGATGTCTAACCCGATGCTAGGGGCAAAGGCACTCTCTCGGTTGCCATCAGGCGGGAATTTTTGGTAGCCAGGGTACCTGCCAATGAAAGTTTGATCGTGGGGCTGGCTTCAGTGGGAGAAGGCACCATCCCTCCCAGGTTGACAGAAATATCAGGACAAAGGATCATTGATCTCCATCATTGTGAGGCAACGACTTACACGACGTTAAGCTAAGAATTAAGGTGAGGCTGGTGGCGATTGTCATCAGTGGTGCTTGTGAAGGAATGATCCTTTACTATAATATCAATGCAGGAGGCTCGAATAGGCAGGCAGCAAGCAAGGTGAAGCTATAGAGCCATGCTAATGCTAAGAATCGTACAGTCACACGTCGTTGTCGTTGTCGTTGTCGTTCTTCAGCTTCTGTTGCCAATGCTCTCAGATATCGTCCAGGGTCTTCAGGTACTCCCCAGCCTGCCAGTTTCTGCTGCAGGCGCCACAGTTCAGCCGACCAACATCTCACAGGGGAAACCAGCGTGGCTTACACGACAGGACCAATAGCTCGTTCGAACATACTCCGCATAACCCCAAATTGTTCCTGATATCCAAAATACAAGCTACAAAACATCACACAAAACAACACCGCTGTATCATCAAATGGCCCATGGCGCATCATTTTCCTGGAACCATACACACACTCCAGGATGATACGCGCCTAGACCTGCCTCACTTCTGGCTGGAACGCCTCAGGATCAACGCCCGCATTTGACGCGACGATCGCTACCCTACATCAAACATCTCCAACGGCTGCCCTGACCAAAATGTCACTCAGGGTGGCCACCAAGATCTCCCTCCCATCTACGACTCCACACGACACTCTAGGTCCCGTACCGGTACCTGACCGGCAGGGATTGCTGCTGAAGCGCACTAGCTGACGCGCATATCGGACCATGTTTCGCGCGTCTAGCACTGCAAAGGGGAACGCGCATCAGCTCTGCATGAGAGGCTGTCCCCTCCCCGACCTTGGCTTGGAGCTGAGGGGGCGAGAATAGCGCTGTGCTAGTGCCCCATCCAAGAGAGCTGCCCGTTTCTCTCAGCCTGGAAGCCCAATCATGGTGCTGCCCACAGCCATTGGCCAACTGGAGGTCATCATGTCATGGGTTACACTCCTGTTCGCCTTGCATTTCGGCCCTGCAATGGAATCAGCAAGGCAACGCTTCTACGGCAAGTTCCCCAAGAGCTCTGAGCTTGCGCGCCGACGCGGATGATGTGCAGATGCTGCTACCCGGCAGATACTCGCGGGTGGACGTCAACGTCAGCCATCGACGCGGCGGCGCGGCAAAGATGCATCTCTCGGAGCCCCGTTCTGCAAGCCTGCAAGGCGCGGCATTAGACTGGCCCGTCGTCTTCTGCCCTGCAAAACTGGCCCGTCCCGTACTGGGCGAGCAAGCGAGCGAGCGAGAGATCAAGCGACGATGATCTCAGCCTCACCCAGGAGGCGTTGGACTCTGCTCCCCTCCCGCCTAGCCGACCTCGTGCGGATGCCGGTCCGTCTGGCACTGACCGACCAGAACAAAGGTACCGAGTACAGAGTGCCGCAACGGTTTTCTGCCCGCAACAGGGCTTGCTGTCCACTCGTGGCTGCGTCCGCCCCAGACCGACCTCAAACCACAGTCCGCCTACGCTCGACGCTCCACCTCCGTCGCGAGGACGTACCTCTCATCAGACCTTTCCATCAGGGCTAAGTTGGACCCGCGTCGGCCTGGCCTGGGCGACGGCCTCAATCCTCAGTCCTCGAGCGCGCCGCGTGATGCCAGCCTTCGACTTTGCTGTCCGATGCCGTCATCTTCCTCGTTAGCCTCTCGCTTATCCATCATTTCCTTCGGAGGATTCCCAACTCATCGACCCGCCAGCACACCGTTGCGCCGCTGAAACCTGGAAGTCGAGACCAACCGGAACGCTCTGCCCAGAGAGGCTGAAACATCTCCGACCACCCCACCCAAACTCTTCTAGAAACCTTCTCGATTCTACAGCAAATCCACTCTGCAGCTGGTGCCGTTGCCGCTACCATGACCACTACCGACCGTCTTGCCCGCCTCCAGAGGGCTAATTCCAGCACGGTCTGCCGGTCGTCTATGAAATTGAAACGGCTCAAACGAATCAGTGGCCATTTGCCATGCGCAAAAGGTGTGCCTTACACATGGTGTCGTGCCTTAATATCCCGCTCATCCTTGAGCATATGCCGCCCTGGTGCCACATGTTGTGTGGAGAGGTTGCAATTACAACGGAATGAGCTGGGAGACGCGCTCGCATCAGACGCGAAACGCTTCACCGCCCGGTCTGCGATATTTTCCTTCCCTTGCCAGTGTTGAACTCGTCTTGAGCGGGCGATCGAGCAACCAGTGCCATCGCCATTCCCCAAGGATCCAACTGCTCCACCAACACCGGGCTAAGTCCGAATTCTGACCAGATCCATGGCCTACTGCGTATGGCCGTCCCTGTCCTGGATTGAATGGCGCGCTCGGTTCAGTGCCACGTTCTGCTGCAGGGGCACGCTACAGTTGGTCCATCTAGGCCATCAACTCACCAACGCGGCCATAGAGGCTTAGTATGGTCTGATGGACAGCATTGTTCGGCAGCGGCTTGGGCCACCAACTCCACGTGTGGCTTGCTAATTACCGTACAGGAACGCTGTGCAGGTTATTCATGGCTTGGTCCGTGACTTGATCCGGCTCGGCCGGTTCATTACAGTTATGGACCTGTGATATTGTCCTGGATCACATCTCAAGGCCGCTCTCCCCTGCAGCCATGCACGCCATCACTATCGGTGAGAGGTGCGAGCGAAGCGAAGGTCGATTTGGCATTTCGTGCCCGGGGTTCCCATGCATGGGATGAGGTGTTCCTGAGATCTCAACCTACCATGACGGATGGGATGGGATAGTCAAGGGCCGGAATTAAAGTCCCTGATCGAACGCCGTTCATCGTTGGAGATTGACAGCTGTGGCGTTGGACGGCAGAGATTCGACATGACCAAGGACTAGGCTGCAAGATAGACGACCCCATGATACCCCGACATGTGGATGTCACGTTTGATTCTCGCAACGAATACGACCTACTAGCCATGACGACAATTGCAACCTTGAACCTCGGGGCTGAAGCCTGGATTCGGGATCCTAAAACTACACGATGATTGTTTTGTACAGGTTGGATGAGCGAATAAGGGCGTGGCTGGCCCGTTCGCTATCCTTCTCATAACCACCCCCACAGCCGCAGACTCATTCCAAAGTCCCTCATCATCAAGTTGTGGCAGAATCTGCTTATCGCTTGACCCAGGCCGGCATCTTGCGGGCCTTGACATGGCCGTGCTTCTTCCTCTCCACAGTTCTCGGGTCTCTCGTGATACAACCGGCTGGAAGATGATGAGATTAGTTCTCACTCGAAAGGTTTCGGCATGGAAAAGGTCACTGCACATACCCTTTCGAAGAGCCGTCTTGAGCGCTGGCTCATGCACGATCAAAGCTTTGGCGACGGCCAGCGTGAGAGCCTCGGCCTGCCCGGTGGTTCCGCCGCCTTCCACCAGCGCCCACACGTTGTACTTGTCTAACCGCTCAGTTGCCTGCAAGGCCCAGACGGCACTCTCACGGTCGTGGACACGGCCGAAGGCCTGGCTCAGAGTCTTGCCATTGATCAGAACCTCTCCTGTGCCCTCGACAACCCAAGCGCGGGCAGTAGACTCCTTTCGCTTTCCGACTCCGACGGCACGGCCGAACTTGTCGACGGATACGACGTGAGGCACGTTCATGAATGGATTGATATCTCGCTTGAAATCTTCCAAGGCAACCTTGACCTCCTCTGGGAGGAGCGTGGGCTCAATGAGGTTGAGCCGCTTGGCAACCCGGATAACCTTGGCGTAGTGAGAGGCCTTGACTCGTTCACCGAGCTTCGATCGCATCTCCTGCAGCTTGACCCAAGCCGTCTGGGGAGCCTCGCTCGGGGGTAGTGTCGGAAGGTGGTGATATTTGGTGAGGAGCCGAGCAATTCGGATGTACATCTCGTTGAATTGCGGCTCACGAGAGAAGTACGAGGCCGTCGACGGGATCGTTCGTGCATGCCTGACGCCCTGGAAGGGCAATGGAAGCCTCGATTCGGCCAATGAGGTCTGGTCATGTTTGGCGGCATCCGTAGATTCGGTGTTGAGAGTTCGTAGGCCGAGGTGGAAGCTGGGCGGTTGCCATGTGGCTCGGGGCCATTGTACGCGCAGGAGCTGGCCCTGGCATCGTAGTTGCCGTAGGCCTTTCGTGAATGTTGACATGATGGCGGGATCGGAGGGGGCCCCGTCGAAATGGCGGATCGGACCTCGAGGTTCACTCACTGCTGGGCCAGAAAATCTTCACGAGAATCGGATGTGCAACGGCCTCATCCGCCCAATCACGTGGAGAGCTCTGCCACATGTTCCCAGAACCAGCCACCTCCCCCTCACCGCCCGCAGCACCAGCCACAAATACCTCGTCGTTGCTCGGGCAGTAACACTAGCGCGGGGCATGTAATTTGACACACTTATCCCGCCTTCAAAAAATTTCCCCCTCCTCAACCTTACTTTCTCCTCTTCCTCCTCATCCTCCTCGTCAACTTGTTCTCAGCTGCCAAGCTCAGCAAGCATCCAAGATGGCTTTCGGAACTCTCTTCACCCGCGAGGTACATCTTCTCGGCTCTTGAAAGACAAAAGCTTCGCGATGTCGTTACTGACAGGTTTTGGGTTCTCCAGAACAACGCTCGCTCTACCGCCATCCGCGCCGTGGCGAAGGCCAACGACATCGAGCTCAACATTGTTGAGGCCGAGAAGGGCAACCCTACCGTTGAGCACCTCAAGGCCAACGGCCTGGGCAAGATCCCCGCCTTTGTCGGCGAGGATGGCTTCGCTCTCTCTGAGTGCATCGCCATCGCCATCTACAGTACGTGAAGCTAGTGATAGAGACATGACACCACTTTTCATTTTTCTCAGCTACCCCTCCTCCTCCCCCTTGCGAATGATGACCTAGCCTTATTATACAGTTATCCCTATCTGAGATTTCTTCCTCAGAAGACATTGTGTGGATACCGTCTAACTTCTGACTTGCAACCCCATTTCTTGCTGCCTGTTGCTGCCAATTGTGTGTGGGGAGCTTTGCTAACCCCGCCAAATAGTCACCTCCCAGAACGAGAAGACCACTCTTCTCGGCAAGACCAAGCAGGAGTAAGTTGATGACACGCATACTTGAGCTTGCCGTTCACGCCGCTGACCATCTCCAGCTATGCCTCCATCCTGAAGTGGTTGTCCTTCTTCAACTCCGAGGTCCTTCCCCGTCTCGGTGCCTGGATCGAGCCCCTCAAGGGTGTCGTTCCCTACAACAAGAAGAACGTCGATGAGGCCTCCAAGGCTGCCCTCAAGGCCTTTGACGTCGTTGAGGACCACCTCATCCGCAACACCTACCTTGTTGGCGAGCGCATCACCCTCGCTGATCTCTTCGCCGCCAGCATCACCCTCCGCGGCTTCCAGTACTTCTTTGACAAGACTTACCGTGAGGAGCACCCCGCTCTGACCCGCTGGTTCGACACCGTCCGCAGCCAGCCCATCTTCTCCGAGGTTGCTGAGCAGGTCGAGTTCCTCGAGACCCCCGCCCTGACCAACACTCCTCCCAAGAAGCCTGAGCAGCCCAAGAAGGAGGCCGCTCCCAAGAAGGAGAAGGAGGCTCCTGCTGCCGCTGCTGCCCCCGCCGCTGAGG
>SSHR01002487.1:0-13223 GCA_006518225.1 Fusarium neocosmosporiellum
GGGGGAGGGGAGGAGAGAGAGAGGTTCAATAACGGGGTCTGTTAAGAAGCAGGAAAAAAGGACAAGTGCAACTATAGCGTCCCGGGGAAAGAGGCTTGTTTCGTCTGGGAGCATCGTGTGCACCGTTTCTTCACCGATGCTCAAAGTCGGAGTCTCCGAAGGACAGTCGGGTTTCAGAAGCAGTAGACGCCCGTAGAGGACGAAAAGCCACTGGCGACGACGATTGATGGATGGCAAAGAAGAACAAGAGAGGGAAAGGCGGAAGGGAACGGGGAAGGTGGACCAACTGAAGGAGATCAAAGAAAGAGACAACTACTCCTCCAACAAGACAGCCCCATCCATATCGACAAGGGCTCATCGGGCAAGATTCACCACCATCCATGTAAGTTGGCCGCATGGATAGTACGGTACGTACACCCTTTACAGAAGACCTGACTACCTTACAGTGCTACTATGTAGTAGGTAGCATCGAGAGGAGCACTGAGAGCTCACAGTTCAACCCGCACCCGCACGGCCAGTGGGGCCCAGGGCAGTCCCAAGACTCCATGTTGCTTGATGCTTTACTTTCTTCTGCACCATTGGGGATCAGCAAGCCAAACCGAGCCATCCGACGAGAAAAGAATTCGCCGTCCCCCCCTCCCCTTTTGGTTGTTGACTATTTCTCCGTGTCTGTCACATTGCAACCGTCACGTCTTGTGTCTCTTGAAGAGGGAGTGTGTCTCGGGGAGGGGATGGGATGGGGATGGAAGCTTAGACCCGGAAAGTGGGAGAGCCGGGATGAAGTGCACAAAAGCAACACCTAACACCTAAGAGACGGGGCTGGCTGGACTGTGAGTTTCACGGTTAACAGTGCAGAGGGGGACCAGAAAGGCAAAGTCACGCCAGATCCATATAAATGGTAATAGGGCAGAGACATTTGTCACGTCAGATGGATGGACGATTAAACGGTCGAGATCCGGGACGAGTCAGAGAAGGCCGATACCCCTGATCTCGAATGGCGCACGCCCCGGAGAATGTGTGCCCTTTTCCGAGGCGAGGCGAGGCGAGACGACGAAACGAGGCGAGGCTACTCGCACTGCAGGAACATGGAGCCTCTCTCCATCTTGGTCCATCAGGGCTTGGTCTCTTGTCTCCGGAACAACTCGACGCAGCAACCCGCGCGCTATTATGGAGCCGATCCGCGGTGGGAATAGGCTGGCTTGAGAAAGAGGACACCTGAATCATGGTCCCCCCAAAAAAACATGAAACGATGAAACGCCATCCAAAACTTACACGCCCTTACTACGTAGTATACCATGCCCTTCTCGGTCCAACTCCCGACTCGCCCGCCTTGTAAAGCCACAGGGAGCACCAACCCCAAAAGACGACGTCGGGTATAGCTGCTCCTTTGAGAGAGCTCCCGGCCATGGCTCTTTTTTTGCTTTCTTTCCTCCGAGCCCAATTGAGTCCCAAGGGGTCGGGCGTCGGACTCTGTTGACTGCCGATCCTGCAACGTCACGGAGCAGGGCTAACTTTTTGACGAACGGCACTACTGCCGGCACATGGCTGAGAAGGCAGTGGATGCTGGCTACCCTTTACACGCACACAAAAAACTTGGGGCGAAGAGGCGTGTAAGCCAAAAGCCCTCGGTCCGCCAAGAGGGCCTAGAACCCCCGGGCCCGATCCTAGGGGGACCCGGTCTCCACTGAAGATACGCCCCCCCGGGGAACGGGCTAGTGCTGATTGGGCTCTCGGCAGTGGACGACAAGGGCCCAACCTTGGTCCTTTCACGGCTGCTCGGCTGCGTCCAACAACGAATAAATCAGAAAAATATGTAAATTGCTCGACCCCGTCTCGAATCCCATCCATGACGTCTAGTCCTCGACTCTCTATTTGCTGCTCCAGTCTTGCCCGTTGGACGCACGTCACAGGGGAGCGCATAACATCTGCAAGCCATCCCCCATTGTGAGCGCCGTTGCAGATGATGCTCTCTTTCATCTCATCTCAAGTCCGAACCCCTGTCACGCAGAGACCCATGTCTCACCGATGCTCTTCGGTCCGATCTTGAAGGTGTAGATAACGATGGGCATTACTGTATGAACTTCCCGGGCGTCTGATACGGACGCACTACCTAACCTAGGAACTGTAACCACTATGTGTAGGGCTACAACAAGTGCCGGCCGTGTCACGCGCCCTCCCTGCTGTTGCAGCTTGTCCGACCCTGGTCTTGGCGTTGCCGATCGAATCGATTGGCAACTTGTCCAAATGACAGATCTCTACCAACCGCAACACCAGTGTGTTCCACAAGCACCGGATGGCATAGAGAAATTCAACCATGTCTGCAGCTGAGGGTGTACAAGATGCCTGTCACACGTTTCACCAGCACCAGCTTGACATCCATCACATCATGAGATTCATGCATTGGGAGCCTGTCAAGTCCAGACCTAACATGTCTCTCCTCACATACACCCAAGTTTCAAAACATTGACAAGGCAAAGGCAAATTCCATGCCTGATATATACATCACATATATCAACTTCAAGTAGGTATCTCGGTATATCTCACTCTGCCATCCAGCACAAAAGGCTCGTTCCATCACCAAACGTTGATAGCAATTCTCTCCAACCAGTATTCTGTCCCCCAGATCTTCACTCAGCCAAGTGCTTACTGCTTGAAATCCTTGATATCAGCTCGCTCCTCCCGGATGCTCGTGGTACGGCCCAGCTCGGGATTCTCGGCATCGAGCTTCTTGGTCATCTCAACAACGCCAAAGAGCTCGTCCATCTGCTCCAGACTGAGTCCCTTGGTCTCAGGGATAAAGAACCACACAAAGAGACCCATGAGAACGCCGAAGCTTCCGAACATGAAGAACATACCCTGTTGACTCCCTGTTAGCCATCCATCGTATATAAGGTTTTTCAGGAGCGCCAAGAAAACTTACATAGCCAGCCGGACCCATGGTCTTTTGCATGGTAAGAACAGTTCGTGCGATGACAAAGTTGAACAGCCACTGCGTTGCTGCGCCGATGGCAACGTTCAGGGCTCGAAGACGGGCAGTCGGGATCTCACTGACGAGAATCCAGCAGCAGGGTCCCCAACCGAACTGGAAGACGCTGATGGGCGTGTTAGTCACGTTGATTCTCCCATGTCTTTTCCAAACACTTACGCGGCCCAGAGATAGATACAGACGATGGCGACATATCCGAAAGCCGAGATCTACGCATCGCTTGTTAGCATCGCGAGTTGATCTCACACAAAGCCTTGGACTTACATCCTGTCCCTTAACCGGGGGCTCCACGCGACCGTAAATGCCGATGATGTACATGGTAATGGCCTGGGCAGCACTGGTCCACAACAGACTGCGACGTCGGCCCAGAGAATCGGCACAGAAGACGAGGAACAGAGCGCAACCCACAACCTTGACGATACCGTAAACACCAGTGGCGAAGAGAGAAACCGTCGTGCCAGTCATACCAAGGGCCTGGAAGATCTGAGGAGCATAGTAGTTCACGGCGTTGACACCAGTCATCTGCTGGCAGATCATGAGCATGATGGATAGGATAGCTCGCTTTCGGTTTCCAGGAATGGTGGCCATCTCCTTCCAGAGCGTAGAAGCGCTGGCATCGCCAGTAAGCCGTCTCTCGGCCTCGAGCTGGGCGGACATCTCCTGGATCTCGGTCTGGACGTAGTCGGACTCCTCGGGAAGCCTATGGAACAGCTATTGTCAGTGACTGCGTCCTCTTTTAAGATCGTGTGAGGTCACTTACGCTCTGAGCTTGACGAGAATTCCAGTAGCGCGTTCCCAATCATCCTTGCGTGCACACCAACGAGGGCTGGTTCAAGTCAGTAAGTTGATTCTCATCTTCTTTCAAAGTCCTATACCTCTCAGGGGCAAGCAGCATGCCAAGAATCAAAAGGCTGTTGAACAGTTAGCCTGCGTTCAATAGCGTTTGGGCATGTTCTCTTACACAGCAGGAAGAGCTTGGAGGGCCAAGGGAAGAGCGTAGACTGTGGGTGCCTTGAGATGAAGAAGAGCGCCATAGTTGATCCTATACCTGTGTTAGTCACAGCCTATGTATACGGTTTCGAAAAGACGTACCAGAAGGAAAGCATGACACCAGTCACGATGAACAGTTGATAGAAAGCTGCCACAGTTAGAACCAATTCAAAAACCCCTTCCATAGCAACAACTCACAGGTCAAACCGCCACGGATAGCTCGCGGGGCGCACTCAGACACATACAACGGAACCAGAGTCGAGGCGGCTCCGACACCCAAACCAGCGACAAAGCGTCCAACATACATAACAGCCAAGGATCCGTTAGCGGTAGAAGCAGCCTGGAAGACAACGCCGATCGTGGTAACAGTGCCAGTTCCGATGAGACACCATCGTCGTCCAAACTTCTCAGTGAGCCACGAGGTGAAGAAACAAGCGAGGAAGCATCCAGCCTG
Organism: Fusarium neocosmosporiellum; assembly: GCA_006518225.1. NCBI lineage: Eukaryota > Fungi > Ascomycota > Sordariomycetes > Hypocreales > Nectriaceae > Fusarium > Fusarium neocosmosporiellum. Next base: position 4,431 of record SSHR01002487.1, read on the forward strand.
GAGAGTCGAGACGATGTTCTGGTCGAGCGTCACCTTGGCCTCGGGCGTGTAACCATAGCGAGCCTGCGTGGCCTCCATGGCCAAGACTCCTCCAATCGCACCAGTATCCCAACCTTTGCCTCGGTCAGTATTATGCGCAATTATCTCTTCCCAATGGCCCCTTACCGAAGAGCATGCCACCGAAGCAAGACGCGCCCACGAGGGCAAAGACGCGCCAGTTGTAGATCTCCGAGGGATCACTCTTCATGGCATCGTTACGCACGATGGCGCGAAGGAGACGGACGACCATGATTGCGGTATTGGAGCTGACGCTTCAGCGATCGAGCGAGGTGGTTCGACAAGAGAGGATATCGCGAGATGTGGTAAAACGCTGAGGGGCGAGTCGAGATGGGGCGGCCTTAAATTTAAGCTTCTTCCCCAGATTCTGAGTCTGACCAAACAGGAAACCCTGATGAACAGGTGGAGCAGGCTAGAGATTGGGCAGGACTCGCTTAAAGACGCAGAGTGGTTGCTGATAGATATCTCGAAAAGGGGTGGGAGCGGATCTCGCAAGATATTAAATCATCAGAGGGCCAGTGGAACCCCCAAGGTAATCATCCCGAAACCCAAGTGTCGTCGCAGCAAGAGCAGCATCTGGGGTTGCATCACCAGACTCTCACCCCCAACTCCAAGGATCCGCCTTATTGGTGTAAGATAGAAACTCCCATGTCGTATGTGATGCGACGAGTGTCTGCTGGGAGCTAGCTGGGCCTGCGCAATCTCGAGGCATCCGAGAGGCACATGAGAACCGAGATGGAGTCGCAGTGCCTTGTGAATTGCTCCCTCTGAGCTGTGTGGCGACCAGTGGTTGATTGGCTCTCGCTTGCAGGAACTGGTGCGTTGGGATTTCGGGCCTACTGTGACATGGCATGGCTCTCAAAATGGCTCTGTTTCCAAAGATGCTCCCGTTTCGGCACATGGCCAAGCTCCAGAACGCGTCTGTCAATGCAAGGGCTTGTGCCATTAACTTGGACGTCTAGAGACGGATCAAAAACCTCCACGAATAGATTTGCGTCTGCCATCTGAAGTAGATGCGCCTCTCAAGTCCGACGACGTACCCCCGGCGCTGCAAGATACCCAGATGGCGCTCAACGGACCCGGAGCCAGAGAACTTTGGGGGCATCGAATATTGGCTGTGTGTTAGCCTGACGTGACCATCGCGGCCGTCATCGTTGTCATTGTGATCCATCATGCGGGGGACTCATTGCCGTGTGGAGACTGGGGATGCGGAGAGATTCTCCACCAAAAGGTCCTCATCGGGGGTTATCGACTCTGATCAATCGTGTCTCTTGGCTTCACCAAGTGTTGGGGGTAGTGCGGCGCGCATCATGAGCATCATGAGCAGCTTGCCTCGCTCTGATACGTGGACTTTTGTCTCTCCGCGCATGGATCAAGAGTCCGGGGAAGTCAGACGAAATGCGGAGTGCTCTTTTAAGGTTTCCCGTGCCGAGACGGAAGTGAGATGATCAGCCTCAAGACCAAAGGCCAAGGCGGCCGTTGAACCGAGGGCGGGGATTCGGCTGTGCTACCGTCAAGGCGAAGCCATCCCCGCAAAACACAGAGAACAGAGTCAATGTCTGAAGGCGGGGAGCCAGGGCTTGGAATGAGGGGAGGTTGATTCAAGCAGCTCATTGATGGAACATTCAGTATCCGGCGCATCCAATTCATTCCCGTCCAATCGTGCCCGTCTCCTTGAGTAAGTCGCAGTTGGGGTACCACGCTTGCTTCACGAGCCCTCCATCTCCCTCTCAAGCCATCCAGGAAGGCTTGGAGGCTTGGCCCATCCATCAAGATAGCTCTCCTTGCCCACACCGACGCCCGAGGGCTTTGCGTAGATGGCCGTAACATACCACACCGACTCTCCCGCCTTGACTGTGTGCTGGAGGGTAGGGATTGTGCTGCGACTCTCGACCAGGTTTGAGTTCGGATCCGCGTTGACCAGCATGGCCTGACGACCTTCCCTCGACTCCAGAGCTTTGATGCCTACAGCACCTTTCGACACTGCAAATGCCCCCATCTTGCCACTCGCCCAGCCATCCGGGGTGTTCAAGTCATAGTTGCCAATGATCTTGGGCGACGTGCCTTCGTGCTTCTCCTCGTCGTAAGGGTCCAGATATCGCCCGTTAGTCGCATTAACATTACAAATGGCAAATGATCCATCCGCAGTCATGACTTCTCGGCCGCTATCAATGTGGTGAACTCGAAGGTGCCAGTTGGGTGTGCTCTCCTCTGGCGGGATGAGGATGGTTCGAATCTTGACATCTGGGAATGGTTTCCAGACTGAAACGAGAACAGGCATGCCTTCACGGTCTTCAATGCCAGCATACTCGCAGAGCCTTCGGGTTTTCCAGTACTCGCCCCCATCATCCGACAGTCCAAGCTGCGACGCCAGGGCATATTGCTCAAGTGAGAACAGACCAGGGGGTACAGAGTAACCATAGGCACTGCTGTAAGCAAACCCTCCGTATTTAGCATGGGTCCCTTTCATGGGGTAGCTGCATGCCTGGCCCGAAGACAGGAGCATGCAGTGCCCTCCGAGATAACTTGAAAAATGTTAGCGTCGCTTCATGAAGCGATAAATAATGATCGGCACCTCATGATATGTCCTGGTTGGTTGAGAGCCTTGACTCGAGGGATGACACTGCTGGCTAGCTCTTCCTCCGAGGTCCAAAAAGGGTGGTCTGCTGGGACAGCCAGGCACATAAATGCCAAGCATGCCCAGTACTACGCCTAATATTAGCAAACGCATCAGTATTGTTTTCGAAGGAGTCGTTACCGGGCTTCCTGGGCTGTTATAATTTTCCGCCATCTGATACTTGTCAGCTCCTATTCCCTACGAACAATCAGGAAGCGGTGATACGCACATACATGTTTGGGTACGAATACCCAATCGATAGCGTTCCGCTCGACGTCCACATCTCGTGCTGGGTCTGCCACCAGCGCAGGTGACGAAGAACCACCCCCTTGACCATTCCCCAGGTCAATGGTGTAGGGAGCTCAACATCTGCATGGGCCAGAGCCCCCCAGAAGGAAACCATGGCAAAACGGTAACCCACGCTTCGGCCGTAGGGGATGGCTCTACCTTCATCGTCGAAGTAGTGGATCAGGTCCAAGGCGACCATCTGTGCTCGCTTTTTGAACTCTTCAGCCCTCCTCGGGTCCTCTTCTCCTGCTAACTTGGCGTATAGAAGCTGTAGGAGTTGGATGGCAAAGCTGGATGAGTAGTAATCCATTTCTATCGGCGTTAGACAAGACCTCACTTCAAATAGGGCTGTGGCTTACGGTGGATGCCCTCTGGCCCGTCATTCGACCAACCGCCTCCACGGTAGAAGGTATCGAGGTGTGCAATATCGCTATCGAGTCTCTCTTGGGAAAACTTTCCGCCATTCTTCTTCAGTCCCAAATTAGCAAAGACCCGGAACCAGAGCCAGTTGGTGTTGGGCATGCTAGTAAAAGATGTCAGCCAAGATGTTGCTTATCCGGTTTGGGGACCAACTTCTTCTCGTTAATCGAGTTTCCCAGCCAATTCTCGATGTTCTCCTTCTCCTTGTCAGACATGCTGGTCCAAATCTCTGGTACAACAGCGAAAGCCCAACCTAGGACATTTGGTTAGTCTCGAATTCACAATACTATCAAATTTCGGGAGTGGCTTACCCAGAGGGCACATCTCCACCATTCTTTGGTCATTGTCTCTCGGGTATCCCCAATACTCAGGATTCTCTGGGTCTGTGCCAGACTTGATGCCTTCAAACCACCATTCCTTGCCCTGGTATTCACCTCCGCCGGCGAGTAGAGCAGCAAGACCCCAGAGTGGGCGGCAGATACCCTCAACTTCAGAGGCGGTTTGGTCGAAGCGGACTGCCGTTGCACCGGGGCATTTGACGCGAGCCTTCTGGGGCGAAAAGAATGGTTCGAGAGGATCGAGAAGTGTGCGAAGAAGTTCCTGGACAGAAGCACGATCTTTGATGTCAACTTTGGCAAAGGGGTGAATGCCATTGTAGCCAAGACAAAGTCCTTTGTTGGAAGCCATGCTGTGCAATCAATTGTCCGTAGTCAATGGATGGTGGTTGACGGGAGTGTCTGCAAGATGCGGGAAGAAGAGAGGCATATATCCGCCATTACTACCCTTGCGGTTCGCGGTAATCATGGCCCGAAATCATGAGAGTTTGCATCCGACGGAAAACGCATCGTCCAACGAGCGGGGGACGCTGCTAGAGCTGCATGACAGCGACCGATGATGGAGGGCTGATGAGGGGTGACGATCATGGTCCGGGGTGTGTTGCAAGTGAAAGACCCCAAAGTGTTTGGGGGATGGTCATGATGATGGCCGAAAACGGAGCAGAGTGAAGCCTGATGGCAGAGGGATTGATATCGAGGTTATTGTTTTCGTTTCGCGATGATTTTTAAAGGAGAAGGAAACTTCATGATAATCCTCAAGGTTGCACCTTGGCAAGAGCTCGCTTTGTCAGCTTGTTGGCTGTGTAGGAAGCCAAGTTGAAGTGCCCGTTTACCCTGTACTTTGACGATGCAATCTTGGACTGGTCCAAATGCGAAAACAACGATCAAACACGCATCATTCATCGCCTGCATCAGCTAGCGGCTTGCGTACCTTTAATCCCGAGCTACATATCACTTGTTTCGGGATGGTGCTCGACAAGTGATGACGTCGCGTTTTGCCTGGCAGAACAGCATCTCACCCCAACCGTCACCCCGTTCACCTCAACATCAACAACCAAGATGGAAGAAACAGAAGACGCGACGATAGTAGCCAGCGCGGACGCACGAACTCCCTCTAATAAGGAGCCGCCGTCTTCATCTCCTCTATCGTCCGTACGTGAGCCGGAACTCGACGATACGGCCAGTAAATCTGGTCAGCGCGATAGCTCGCCGACGCCAACCCCCAAATCAGAAGAACCTGCGACGACAACCTCGCGGAAAAGGAACGGCAAGAAAAGGGTTGTCGTCAGGAAAACGCCCAGAAAGTCAAAATGGGATGCTGATAATATTCTGACTGACCCCAAGTCACCTCTCGCTTCGGCCGATCTCCGAGTAAGGCGTCTCACTCACTCACGAAGATGATTTACTGACAGGCGCAGAGCATTTTGTCAAATCCAATGGCCTGGGACGTACTCGACCAAGAAGAAAAGGCAGAAATCCTAGCCCTGTTCCCCGACTCTCAGCACATTCTCGGTTCTGGCGCAGAGGCCTGCCCCGACCTTGCGTCGCTCATGAACGACGACAGCTTCCGATACGACTGCGCCGCGTACACAGAGCACATCGCGCAGGGGCGGCATGACCCCGAGTGGTTGGCACAGGCATGGGCAGCCCATGAGCGGCGCAAGGCGGGTGATTACGACGAGTATCTCGACAACAAGTTCACCAACGACTGGGAGGTTGAGCTGCCACCGGAGCTCAAGACACGCCGAGGGCCTGCTCTCTCTGGGCATGATAGCGATGCCACTATAGACGCGGTAGAGAACGGAGATGACAACAGTGTGGGCACCAAAATGGAGGATGTCGCGTTAGATCAACGCAACGGCACCAGCAACGAGAATGGGGTCGACGAATTACAGGTGGAAAATGGCGAGGACAAGAAGCAAAAGGCTGCTCAGGTCGGGCAGCCAAAGGGCTCGAGAATGGACGTTGACGGCGAGACTACAGAGGACGAGCTTGCCTGAGGAAAGGATTACCACGACAGTCTAAAAGAAAGATCACCAGGCGAAGTAATACTATAATTACCAACATCTACCGGGCAGCTATCGCGTACGTCCTATTGTCCTGGCTCTTATCTTGGTGACGGAGAGAAACGTTTGTGGTTGGAACATAGACCCACTGAATTTTAGAGGCATCCACCACAAACCTCTTTGCTCTACGAGTTGAGTTTCTTGTTACTTTCACACGACAAGGCCAACTTTGACAAGACTGTTAAACCATTCATCAAATACCGTCAAATTCTCGATTCGTGTTATCCTGCACTTTAACACTACCCGTCCATCCTAGCGCGGCAGCCCTCGTGCCCCGCGCTTAACCTGAAGCATGGCACCGACCTCAAACACCCACGCCCGATCACATAGCTTGCTACTGTTGCAGAAGCTGTTGAACCTGCGCGACGGCGCGAGCCCCCTTACTCTCGTCATTGATAACCTTGAACAGCCTGCGCGACCCATTCTGAATGAGTTTGTATCTCGCGCCAACGTGAGTTTCGTTTGCGGAAGTGGCATACCTGTGACTAAGAGCCGCAGATCGCAAAGACACAAGTGGTATTTTTGTCGTTGACGACACTCAAGAAGCCCCAGAGTGCAGACATCTTTATCAACGCTGCAGGGCGGGATCTCCAATCTGTTCGCAAGGAGCTGGTGACTCATTACCCTGCGTTTAACCCGCTGGTGGACAAGGGAAAACCCACACAAAGTAAGAACAGCAAAGATTTACGACCATTTCGGCTGACATTTTCAAGGAGCCGTCGTGGTAATCGATTCTCTCAATGCGCTGGCCGCTGCTGCTCCCCAGTCCCTTGCAAGCTTTCTGTCCAGCATCATCACACCCGCCGTGTCTATTGTTGCTACGTACCACGACGACGTGCCCATTGTGTTGCCTAGGTCATTCAGCGAGTACGAACCCCATCCGTTCACAGTATTGTGCCACCTCGCGACGGCCATCCTGAGACTTTCGAGTCTTTATCAAGAGATTGAGCGGCAAAAGGCTCGGAACCGGAGTATCCAGGAGCCAGAATGGGGTCTGAATGAGGATCGTGAGGGCGTCCTCGTCGGCCTCGGAGAGAGGGGAAAGGACCGGAACGAGGAAAGCAACGGTGTCGTTGTTCAAATGGAACTCCGCCGAAGAAGCGGAAGAACAGTCTCGGAAAAGTTCATCATTGTTTCCAAGGAATCATCATCACCCGTACTCGGCAAGGTCTGCTTGCTGACGGACCACCCCATGTTCACGACAGCAACAGACGGCGGTGAGACGGGAGAGGGTGAAGAGGAGCCCGAGAGCACGTTCAATCTCGGGTTGACAGAGAAACAACGTAAGGACCGCGAGGGTATCGTGCTGCCCTACTTTGACGCGCAGACGGATATAGGAGCTGGTGAGGGCGGAAGGATCCTGTATGAGATGGGCAGAGAGGATGACTTTGATGATGAGGAGGATGAGATTTGATGGCAAAAAGAGTATGAACTTGATTATGAACATGATACATGATGACCTTGTAAATGTGTCTGTGGCCGGCTTACTATGAAGACAGCTAAGGGCGCCAGCTGTTGAAGATACTGGTAGGTAGCTGAGCTGTTTCTCTCAACTTCAACATAAGAGCTAAACGAATAGTTGAAAGGGACCTGTTAGCGTCATAATTTGTCTTGGGTCTTTTTCTCTAACTCTTGGTTGGATATTATATGGAAAAAGAGAAGAAAAGTTAGTATAATTCGGCAAGGATTGGTGATGCGGATGTCAAATATCCATACTTTTATGTTGATATGCTAAATATCTATATTATGATATTTGTCTAAATACATTCTAGATAGCGGGACAAGAACAGGGTAAATACTTACATATTAGATAGAGGTAAGATCAAATTTAAAAGAGTGTTCTGGGCATTTTGTGAGCAACTGTTGTGACAGATCGCGATATACTTCAATGAACTGAGCGGGAGACTATTGAGATGCAACCAACCTGCAAGTTTTTTTAGCATTCGACAATGCAATGCATTCGTGATTTCAATTAGCTCCTTCCCGACAAAACCGCAGAGCTTATATATAAATACATATTCATGCATCCATGTTTATATACGAAATTGTGAACAAATCGATTTGCCCATGTTCCAAAGAGACTCGCATGCCAAGCTTCGTTATCTAATCAGTACCCAGAAACTCTGATCCCTGAAACCAGCATGCGAGAGAGCTCCACTCGCAGCTTAACACGGCCGTTTCAACTCACAAACCAAGCTCTCCAAACAGTCTACGAATCCTGCAAATCAAGTCTATAAAGCCTTGTCCTTTGAGATTAGGCTCCAGCAATTGCTACTGCGCTCTTTTCCTTGGGGTGTGACCATCTCTTTTCTGCCTGTGCTGGCAAACGACGTCATCCTACTCGCGCTTAGCTTCTTGACACGTAGTGATAGGTAGAGAGAGAGAGACTCAAACCACCTTCACGACGTCGCAACCACCCTTTACCCCCTTTGTTCCTCCATACATACACTTCAACATGATTTACTCGACGCAAATATCGAGGCTGGATGGTAAGATCCCCTACGCAACAGCTAAAGCGCAACATGGCTAACTCTCCCAGGCCTCATGCTCTGCGCCTCGGTCGACGACGAACAGGTATAAACCACCTCCTTCTATCATGACCTCTACCAAACCGACCGCTCACACCTCTCCACCCAGGCCGAAGCATCCCTTGCAGAGACCAAGCAAAACGTCCGCCAGGTCCTCCGCAAGCTCACCCGCAACTCCGAGTCGCAGGCCTCGATCGAGACGAGCGCCCACACCCTCCACTACCTCATCGACTCGGACGTCGTCTTCCTCGCCATCTGCGCCCCCTCGTACCCGCGCAAGCTCGCCTTCACCTACCTCGCCGACCTCGCCCGCGAGTTCACCACCACCTACCCTGCCGCCCAGGTCCACTCCCCCTCCCTCCGACCCTACGCATTCATGGAGTTCGACACCTTTATCGCAAAAACAAAGACCACCTATGCCGACTCGCGCGCCTCGGCGAACCTCGACCGCCTCAACGACGAGCTGCGCGACGTGACAAAGG